>SNVD02013746.1:600000-855666 GCA_013180625.2 Boswellia sacra
TTGGAAGTGATAGGAAATAAAGATAATATATATTCTATCCTACCAGAGGAGCAAGTGCCTCTTGAGAATCTCTTCCAATTTTTGAAGAATCTTTCTCATACTGTTCAATGTAGAGACGGATGGTTGCACCTTCAGAGCCAGTCCCCGAGAGACGGAAAACCTGAGAAAAATTAAAAAATAAATAAATAAATAAAAGACAGTTTCAGTCAAGTTCCAACAAGTTTTTAATCTAAGAACAATCCCTAATAGTGGGAATTTCTCTCCAAGACTTCCATCAATTGTCCAATATCTCTACCAGGGAGAGAAGTTTACATTAAACAAAACCAATCTAAATGAAGCCTGCAGTTTTATAAAACAATTCTTATACAGGGATTGAAAATGTTCAAAATTCTACCCAAAACCTCAGTAAAATAATGATTGTGATTAATTTAATCATTAAAACAAACTTCAATTTTGGTAAACAAAGTATTTTTCGCTCCACTTCAAAATTTTATATACTGATTGCAAATATCTGCCCAGCCTGAGTTGTTAGCATCTAAGAATATAAATGAGTTCACTTACCAATCGCGATCCATCCTCAAACAAATATCTAATACCCTGGTGAGATGAGATGGAACCATCAACAGGATCTTTATATTCAAATTCATCAGCATTGGCAACATTTGCCACATCTGGACGAATCCCCTTCACTATCCTGTGTGAGAGATGGCAAAATTTATTGCAAAAGAAAATATAAATATTTAACAAAGGAAAATCTTATGCCTAATGGTGACAGATGTGATAGCTAATACAAGTTTTTGACACAAGTAGATTTTTAAGGACTATTTAAAAGTAATTAGTACCTTCATAATTAAAATTATATGAATTTTAGGATTACTTTGTGTATAATACCAAATCAAATTTATTAATCTATATCTAAATGTTAGCATCAACTGAAGAGTTTACACATCACTATAGATAGAAAGTAAAATAAGGTATTTGCAGTTGAAAAATGAATAAAAATTTGATTATGTATACATATAAAGCACTGAGAATACAAAAGCTGATCATTGCTTAAGGAAAAAAAATGATAATAATAAAACAAACTTGCATAGTCCAAGAGAAGCATTGCTTTTAAAAACATACTTATTAACTTCAGGAATGGAAGACTGCAATTTAACCAAATATGCCATTAACTCCTTTGCTGCACCCGCATCCACATTCTTCAACAAGCAATTTGAACAAATAAGATAAATGACTAAACATTTTACAGCTGATGATAGGATCAAAACTGAGGAAATTATTTAATACCTCATAGTCATATCGAGTGTAGTAGTGGCGACCATAAGTAGCCCAATGCTTGCGAACTATGTCTTCAACAGTCACAAGCTTTTCCCCATTGAGGTTATCCTTATTTTTATAAGCAAGTATGGATAGCCATGCCAGAACAGCCCAGATTCCATCTTTCTCACGTATATGGTCTGAGCCTGTTGATTTGATATGACCAGCTTTGTTTAATTATGTAGTGATCTAAAACATAAAAAGATTTAGCTTGAGAAATAACAATTTGCCAAATACTAACCAGTTCCAAAACTTTCTTCCCCACAAATTGAACATAATCCAGCATCCATCAAATTACCAAAAAATTTCCAGCCAGTGGGCACCTTGTATATAAGCAAATAACCAAATTATATCCCCTACAATACGTGCAGCACAAGAAACCCACCATTCAAAAATCTTGCAATGCAGAATACCTCAAAGAACTTCAAATTCAAGTGCTTGGCGACAACATCAAGGGCAGCTGAAGTTGGCATGCTCCTTGAAATAGCAAACAAGACATCGTTTCAAACATTAGAATAATCAAAACTGACGCTTAAATCTTGAAAACTGGAACTTAAAATACCACAAGATTGCCAGACAGGATCAGAAAATTTAAGAATAGAAAAATGCTTAGCTCTAAAATGAGAAAATGCAAGAAGAAGCAAGATAGAACACAAGCACTTTAAAAATGTTTATAACACAGAAGAAGCAAGTTATTACACCCACATGCTTAAAGACATAAAAATTTATTAGGAGAGAACCTTATCATGACCATATCGCATAAATTTTATTCATACCCTTATGAATTTTTAAGGGAAAAATAAAATAAAATAAAATAGCCCGATTTCCTCGAAGGCCCTCACAACTGCAGTTAGCCCCAATTCTCAACCCTAACATGCCCCACCTCCCACATCCCCCACCCCAAATCCTAAATTTTAGCTGCAGCCTATATTTGCACATACTTTTTCATGACATTCTAGGATTATACAGTCTATAGGCACGCCATCTGTTTTTTAGACTATCAAAATCAATATTCTTTCTGAGGATTTATGTGTTACTTTAAGAAAACATATATGTTCTTGACCATTAATTTCTATTTCTTTCCCGTCCTAGATGATTTATAGTACTGTATTCATTGAAAATTACTGCCATTACCAGAAGCAAGTTAAAACAGACCATAAGCACACAAAAACTGAAAAGTAAAAGAAGCTAAGCAGAACAATGAAAGACCTGGCAACTCCCTTCAAACCAGCAGAAAAATAAGGTATGGATTCAACTGCATTTGCAGCAATGATAGCAACTGAATCTGAAGGAGTGACAAAAAACCTAGCAAACACAAAGGAATTTGTAAGAGTGTATTCAAGTGTTGATTATTATTTTATTTGAAATTTCTCAGACAAGAAAAACAATTAAAACGGTCTACCTTTTACCAAGGATCATGTTACGATCAGCATCACCATCAGCGGCGGCACCAAATTCTGGTGGTTCCTCTTGGGAGTCTGATTTAACCAATCCCATACGAGCAACCAATTCTTTTGCATAAGTCAAATTGGGATCAGGATGCCCTCCTCCAAAGTCCTCCTGTTTGAGATGAGGTCATGCATCCATTAAAAAAAAAAAAAATGAAATGATTAGGATACAGCTGAGAACTGATAAATCATTGGAGCCATAACTTACAAACAACTTAACTAGACCTTGGGTACGCAGTTTAATAACGAGCTTTCTTGTGCACCAAGCTCTTCCACAAAAATACGTTTTGCATAGGCACCAGCAACTCCATGTAGTGCATCATAGCTTTAAATGACAGCAAAGGAAGAGTTTCAGCATTTGAGATATGCAGAAAAGACATCGCAGAAAAGAAAACTATGCACCATAGAAACGAATGAGAAGCTTCATACCAGAAGGTAAATTTTGGAGATGATATCAGCTTCCGGATAGACTCAAAGTCAAAAATTGACCTGAAAGATTGTTATATACAAAATAAATTAAATTAAATTTAAAAAGGGGAGATTAATATCATAAAAAAGTAGAGACTCCGTGACATTTTGTGGAATCACAATAAGAAAGAGGCATGTTACATGTACTTTTAATGTGCAAACAACTTAGCGTCCTTACAAGGCCACATTCTACAACTTGTGGAGATAACATACTGCAGTATATTAAATAAAGGCCATTGCAATGTGAACCACTTTGCAAAGAGAAAAACGATATACAGCTTCAATATAGGCTAAAAGGAAGGATGAAGTGGATGAATACCTTTTTTCTGTCAAAACAACTAAATGATTGTTCAAAGAGAAAAATGATAAACAGCTTCAATATAGGCTAAAAGGAAGGATGAACTGGATGAATACCTTTATTCTGTCAAAACAACTAAATGAATGTTAACAAAAATGGTAATTCCACTTGCAAGTACTTGTAGGTAATATACAAACTTAAGTCTTCATCAGTTCTAATTTTGAAAAAGTGACTCACCAATCTTGCAAAAATATCCATTTGAAAAACAAAATCTTTGCTGTTCTATATTTCAGCATCCGTAATATAAAATGTACATGTCTTATGTCAAAAATGAAATGCCTTCCAACTGGGGAAAATTAATGATGGATTTGAACCTAATTAGAAGAGAAAGAATTCAATCACACATATATTTCCATCTATCACATTCTAATGGATCATCATATCTTAGACAACGGTGTGGAGTCCTGTCAAAATTCTTTTTCACTAATTTAAGAGCATTTAAGAGTGAACTCACTATTTCTGTATGTAGTAATTGTCTATAAAGTTTGGACAGAGGTGAAGTGGCAGAAATGAAATCGGTTCTCTTAATTTTGTGTTCAGGTTCACCACAGTGACCATGTTATATCAAGGAGAAAGAAAAGACCACAACAGAGAGGAAAGAAATACATTAGCATTAGAGCAAAAGTTGTTCCTAATTCACATAAAGATAAAAATGTAAATATTTTTTATTTAAAAATAATAAAATAAAAAAGAGAAATAGCTTACTTCATCAATTTCACATAATCACTGGCTGAATCAAAAACCTCAACATCAAATTGTCCCTCAGGCCCCCCAAAGCTGGTAACACCTATGGCTGAGATATCCACCTGGGCCAAACATCAAAAGTTTTAACAATGAAAAATGTTTAATGGAACTACACAAGCAAAAACATAATAAAAACAACAACAAAGGGTAAAATGAACGCAAGAGGTGAGATATACATCTGGTAGATCTTCTGCAATTAAGTACTCCTTTATTGTTGTTGTGTTTTCATAGATCTTATTAGTGATTCCCTCTGGCGCAGGTCCTCCATTTTCCATGTTGTATTTAATACCAAAATCCTGCAAGAAAAACAAAGAATGAACAATCCAAATGTTAACCATCTTATCAAATTTTTCAGGGTCTGTGACTGTGAAAGGCATAAGAACTCTTGAATGGAAATGGAAAAGAATGATGTATCTTAAATGAACAGAAAAGTTGGTACGTTACCATTTTTGCTATTTCCTGTTATTCAAATGAGATATCAAATAATAATTTTCTCTTAATCCACCACTTTCAAAGAACTTGGATACATTATAATAAATCCCCAAAATCTATTTCATTTCCTTTAAAAAAAAAAAAAAGCAACTGACAATATTACGTACTAAAATCCCACACAAGGGAAACCACAAAAAGCATAATATAGAAGTTTAAAAGATATGCATAACCTACCTCATGAGGACCTCCTGGATTATGACTTGCAGTCAATATAAATGCCCCGGTTGCCTTAGAGCCCTGATATTGACGTTTAATATAAGTCAATAAAGTGTCATGATTTCCATTATGTTTGTGCACTGTTATAATCTAGGAGTATCTTCCAATAAAATAATTTAAAATAAAAAAATCAGAAAAGATTGATATTCTGAATGAATGTTAAAGCAAAATAACTCACATCAGCTCCAACCCTTTCACGAATTACAGCTGATACAGCAGGAGTTGAAAGCAATCCATTTTGACCAACCCATACTCGCCGTACTCCATTAGCAGCAGACATCTTAATTATAATCTGCACCTCAGTCAAATGCATTAGAAATATAGAACTTGACATTCCCGTTAGGTTAAAAAAAATTGCTATGAAATGAATAATGAGAAGCATTACACCCAATCCCTATTCAAACCCACCAAAAGCAAAACCTTGGCTCAGACAAGTTCTTAATTGTATCCAAACAGAACATAAGGCTTAGTTTTTGGTTGCAATAAATGTGTTTTTTTTTTTTTTTGTAATTGGACATGTCCTCCACCAACCCAAGGTTAAACCATCAAGTTAACACATATTACCATCTACTCCTCCATATTCTTGCAATATAGGACACCCTAAACATGAATACAGGAAATTGTGAACAAAATTACACATCTAATTCAACAACTGATCTTGGACGCCCTAAACATGAATAAAGGAAATTATACACAAAATTACACTCTAATTCAACAACTGATCTTGGAAAATAACCAAAAATACCTTACATATTCTTGTTGTTAGATTTTGTTTAGCAAAACCTTCTTAAATGCTCCCGTCTTATTAATTAAAGCATACTAACCACATCTTCAGATAAACAATAGAAAGTAAACGGTACAGGATATGAAAAAATCAATACGTCAAATATCACAAATCGACAAGTTTATGCTAATCTTAGGCTGCATGTAAAAGTATTTTTGGCATTGTCAAAAAGACTGTCATGTACCCTTTTCTTTACTTTGTAATGCTTAGCTGAAATAAACAGAAGAGCTTTAAGGGATCAAAGATGCACTTAGTGTAATTTCTAGAGAACCTGTTATTAGGTACTTCCCAAAGATGCAGTACCAATTGATTTGCAAAAAGCACAACCTAGCAAAAGACCATCCTATAAAAGCACTTCCAAATGCATTGCTGTACATCGTAAGTCTTCTACTACACCCAGAAGCGACTTTCACTTCCCAATTACCGTCATCCAACTTCAACAAAAATAACAACTTCAAAATATGCAAACTAATATTACATTGCATCACACAATCCATTGGCGAGAGAACAAAAGGAGAATTACATGGCTAATTCAAAAACATATGACAAGTTAAAGATATGACATTTCACACCTAATGTACATGTTGAAACAAAAGGTAAAATTACCTGAATGGCATCCTTAGAGAAATATCTGCCATCACCAGAAACAACAAGTGTGGCACCTACACAAACGAACAAAAACTTACTGCATAGCATAATTCACTGCATAGCATAATTCACTCAAATGAAATGTATTTTATTCCAAATATTGTATTCAAGATGAAAAAAACTGCCATTTCTCTATAAAATTTAAAACTAGTAACTGAACTTTAAATTGGTTTTTCAATTGAAAATTCCCAATTCTTTCTTCAGAAGAAGGAATAGAATAAATTAAGACATGTTCTACAAATGAAGCTGCAAAATGTTCACAAGGTTTGGTACATTCACCAAATATTACATGCATACAATCATAACATATAACCATTAGACTAAATGAAGAATGTGTTTCTGATAGTGGAATATACAACCGATGGTTAGAACAAAAGAGAGCAATCTCCTTCTAAAAAATAAAAATAAAAAAATAAAAAAGAATGCATCACTAGTAAATCCAGACTAGAAGTGACAGATTGACTTCCAAGTCTAATCCTCTTATTGAAAATATAGATCCAAACATATACAGCACAGGAGGGAATGCAAATATGAAGCGAAACACAAGAATTGTAGTAAACATACAGTTAAGCAAGCCATATAGACAGAACCTTTACCTCTAACTTTTTCTGCTGAAAGTGCATTGAATGTTGACTGAACAAAATTATGCAGGTAATTTGGTTGCATAAACACTTTCACCTACAACATTCCAAACATCATATTAATCATTCAATGTAAAGCCATCTTAAGAGAGAACATCCTTGAAAATTAAAATTAGAAAAAAAAAAAATACGGACACAGATTCAATCTCTTATTTAACAGTATCTAACAGCAATATCTTAAAATCCAATAATATTGATTCTTCTTAACGGATCCATTTACGTGTATGCTACAGACATGGATTAAGGAAGCCAGTTTAATCAATTAAAATAATAATGCGTTTTTCTAATCAGATTGTCTATCTATCTGAGTTTTAAAGCATATATTTAGTGCAATCAATCCCTTTTCGAAATGCCAAAGATTAACTATTTGAGTAAAGCAACAATTTCAGAGACGGATCTTGTATAGCATCTGGTTTATTATATGAGTTCGTCAGCCGTTGAAGAGTGCACATAATACTAGTCAAAGCTAGCAAATTATACTAATAAATCGATTAACAACGTAACGTTCATGCCACTGCCTTTCAATACTTAATAATTATATATTCAATTATTTAATCGTCCAAAATCAAATCCATACATAGGCCAGATCTAAATCGAGTAATGAACTACACATTATACACTACACTAGAGCATTAGCTCTTATACTTGAACTTCGAGTAGAAGCTGCTGCTTGACGAAATGTTTCGACTAGATTATTCTCATCACAAATAGTGTAAAACTACAAATTAAGATGAGATCCGATTCAACGAAAACAGAATCTAAGAGGTTTAAGCAAATCATGTATGAATCAGTTGATCGAAACAATTAAGATCAAGATTCGATAGGAGCAAGAAGAGAAGAAGAGATCCGAAGTAGAACCTTCTTGCGGAGACCGGACGTTCCAGGCTTCTGGCCATCGATAGGCGAGGTTTCCTTGCAAGTGACGCTAAACATCACCATTTCCTTCCGATTTGGTTAACAGAGAGAGAGAATTGAACTGAATTAAAGTCGAATGTCTGGACAAGAGATATGACTGTGGCTTTATACAAAAGCTGGCTGAATGAGGAGTAGACGTGTGTGACCGTGAGAAGTGAGATTCTATTTTTTACTTTTCTTTTTTATTCGAAAAAAAAAAGTGAATAAAAGGGTGAGGGAGAATAGGATGAGGAATATGCGATGAGATAATAAAAGCCGCATGTAACTGAAAAACGATGGGATGGGAAAAGAGCGGTTCCTCCGGTTGGCACTTGGACGCAAGCTCCGGAGCGAACAAAGAATCGTTTTCTGTGTGCATTTTCATTTTTTTTGGTTTCTTTATTTATCATATTTATTTAGATTCCTTCACAATCTTGTCGTCATTATATTACAAGTTTTATCGTCATTGTAATTGTAATCAAAATTTCATAACCTGTAACACTATATACATATAGTCATAATACCGTTTGCTAATAGTTTCAATGAATCAAAGATAATGCATTGTATCAAATTATAGATTTAATTGTATAATCATGAAATGAGAAAGCTCTTTTGATTTTTAAATATAGGTCGATTTTTTTATCTGAAATTTGAATAGCTCTGAATCTAAATGATATATTTATTTTTTATTTATTAATGTCTGATTCTAAATATTAAATTATTTATTTTTCTAAACTAAAAATGTCAACTGTTAAGTTAACACATATGCCTTTATGACATGTAAATACATATATTTTATATTTATAAGTTATATAAACATATGCATATAAAAACTTAATAAAATTAAAATTGAATTATATAAGTGATTGATAAAAAGTAACATATTTTTAATTTATTTTCTTATAAACGATGTGAAAATTATGAAAATAAAAAATACAAAAAATAACCATGTAATTTTATAATATAAATGAGATAGTTGTAACAATATATTAGTAATTACAAAATTAAAGAAATATGACTAGTATATGTAATAGGATAAATGAGTGAATTACAATAAAAAAAAAGTTTATAAAAAAGAGGCAATTATACAAATTATAAAGATAATTAATAAAATAAATAAAAATTAGTCATTTAGATGTTTTATATTTAGATAAAAGCCAAAGATTTTAGTTTTTTATATTCGGATGATTATTCTCATACTTAAGTTGAAAAATCAATAAACTTAAAATATCTGAAGACTAATCATATTTAATCTTCAGACGTAAAAATAATCGGTCCCTTAGTTATTTTTATTTTATTTTTTTGATTACTTAGATAAATTCAATCTTCAGGTAGATAATACGATTTTTAAGGGATTATTACAAAATTAAAGCAAATATTTGATAAGTTGATTAGAGTTAACGGGCCTTTGATAAGTAATGTTGATTAACTTGTTAGCAATTTGATCGTTAGCTTATTACAAGCTTTTTTTTTAATATCTCAACAACATTTTAACGTTCTTGTCTTCAATTGGAGTACTCGTTAAATCTGTCAATGTTTTATATTAATGTGAATAACAACCCTTCAGTCAGACAATTTAAAAAAGAAAAGTGCCAAATTTTAAAATATATATACATAACTCTTTTCGTTTGGTTATTTTCTCTTATTTTGTTACAAACAATTTGAATTAAATTGTATAGATTTGTAATATATATATATATATATATATATATATATATATATATATATATATATATATATATATATACATAAAACCCATTTATGGGGAATAACACCCCCAAAGTTTGGGCAAGCTTTTGTGTCACCCACGCTGTTTGAAAAGTGACATCCAACCCCCACTTGAACAGAAACACTTAACAACATCAACTAGAGAAAGGGTATTGAGTCCTTTTAATATTGAATGTGTTAACAAATAAGTTTTTAATATTGAATGGATATTAGAGTCTTTTTAGGCGTTAACAAAAAGAAAGGGTATTGAAGCCTTTTTAATATTGATTATGTTAACAAAGAAGTTTTTAATATTGAATTGGTATTGTAGTCTCTTTAACATTGAATTTGTTAAGGGTTGTTTTCACTAACTAGCCCTATGGTTTGGCCATTATCATACAGAAATAAGGGTTATCTTTTTAATCAAAACACCTTTGAGGTTTCTCAAAATCCATTACCGTAAAGTCTTCCGTTAACTTGTTCTCTAACAAAAATATAAAAACTCTATTATACCATTTTTTTCTTTTCTTTTTCTTCTCTCTCTTTCTTCCTTTTCTTTCTTTTCTTTTTCTTTTTTTTTTCTTCTCTTTCTTTTCATCTCTCCCTAATCTTCTTTTTTTTCTTCTCTCTTAATTGTTCAATTTCAAAAAACTCATGAATTAGAAGAGCCATCATCACAAAAAAATAAATAAATAAATAAATACAACCCATAGTTAATCTTTCCAATCCATAATAATTTGAAAAAAAAATCAATTAATCATGTCTTCCACCTAAAGTCATCCTTCTCACTCTTCACCTAAATCAAAAAATCATGATGCAGGTCGGTGGTTGTTGTGTGGTGGCTTCGGAGACAGAAAATGAAGGAGTGATGACAACAATTTTTTTTTTAAGTTTTTGTTTAATTAATTTATTTTTATTTTTTTAATGAAATTAAAATTGACAAATAAAGCTAAACGGTGGCTAGAGTTGAATCAGGTCTTAGGGTTTTGCATTAGAGTTCGGGTGGTAAGGATTTTGTTGATTATGTTTGGAGGCTGCAAAAGGTTGGCATTTAGGGCTAGGTGTTGGCAAAAGGACCGACGTCCATAGGCGGCAGTTGACGTTGGTGGCTAGAGGTTCGCGTTGGTTAAGAGAGAGGGCATGGAAGAAAAGCTTGAGAGGAATGGAATCTCGTTGGTGAGTTGGCAGTTGTTCAATTTAATTTAATAGGTTAAATATAAAGGAAAATCTCTATGGATGGCCCTAAGGTAAGACCTAAGTACCTTTTAACCTCCAACTTTCAGAAATGGCGCAAAATGACCTTCCTTTGGCTTCCGTCTATTTCGATAGTTGAAACGAGAGGTAAATGGGTAAAGTGAGGTGATTTTTTAAATTGAAAAACGTATAGGGTGCCTGAGTTGCTAGGGAAATGATGTGTATAACGCTTTTTTTTTTCTCCTTCCTTTTCCTTTTTTTTTCTATCTTTTTTCTTTTTTCTTTTTTTTTTCTCTTTCTTCTTCTGCTTCTTCTTTCTTTCTTCTAGTGAACCAAGCCTATTCTTCAGACTGAGAAACCGGTTTGGATTAGCTTTCAGTGACAAACAAACAGATATTAATCTGGAAGTTTGTATCTAGAACTCGAAGACCCAAAAGTCTTCTTTGAATAATAGCCAATTTGGTTTAATTTTTTTGTCAAAGACTTGAAAGAAAGATGGCAGGTAGCTTTTCCAGAGTGGAAGATTTGAAGAGGGATAGAGAGATAAAAAAATAAAATAATAAAGGTAAAAGAAAAGAAGAGAGTGAGATAAAAGAGAGAAGATAAGTTCTATTCATTTTTATTTTATTTTATTAATATAATATAATTTTTTTTACGAATTTTGAATAATGAGGTGAGGACTTGTAGGCAACCATTCCAATTAAATTGATAGTTGATTACTGATGTGTGTTGTCCAACAAATCAGAGGGGTATAATAGTCTTTACAACACAAACCATCGAATTTAACGGCAAGAAGGTAACAATTGGGTCACTTTATGACATTTCTGAAAGTTGGGGGTCAGAGTTACCTAGTCCTTACTTCAGGGTCATCCAGAAGGTTTTCCTAAAATAATTTTGTGTTTACTTAACATCAAATTATCCTATTGCCTTGATGGTAACGTCTACTTTCATTATGTTCTAGGTTGAATCCTACCAATTTCATGTTTCTTAAATCTAAAAAAGTAAGAGGATAAATATGACATTTCAGTTAATGGATGTATGAGTAAAATAGATATTTTAATGATCGGTGTTTTTAGGGGTATGAAATTTCTAATTTACCTTTTTATGTTAATCAGGGGTGTTTTGTATTAAAAATTTAAACCTTGTTTTTACTTGACAATAGCCCAAAGCTCAAAGTTAATTATTGACAATAGCCCAATATGTTAAAAAAACGAGTTTTGAATATTGAATGTGTTAACAATGGATAAATATAAAAGTTATATAATACTAGCTTCACTTGAACCTAAGATTAGGTTCAATTAAAATACTTAATGTAAACCACTCAACCAAATTGACATAAAGAAAATATAAACATGTAAAATATTTTTTTTTTAAATTAAAGTTAAGATTAAACAATGTAAATTAAACAATAGTAAAATTTTAATTTAAAAAGTTAAAAATATACTAAATGATAATAAAATAGATAATTTTAAATTATAAAATATAAATTTTATAATTTATAATTAAAAATATAAGAAATATATTATAAATTTAATATATATATATATATATCAAAATTGATTTTATAAAGTTGAAATTTATTTATTTTATCACTATTTTAAATTGAATAGATTTATTGATATTTCAAAATTTTAACTTTTTAAATTAATAATTTTAGTATTATTTAATTCATATTTTTTATTCTTAATTTTTATTTTAAAAATAAAATAAATGAATATGTTATTTTAGTTTTAATATTAAGTAAATTTTTTGCAACTTTATGTTATCTATTATTATAAATCAAATAATTCTAGGTTAAAGTCAAACTAATGTTATATGTTTTCTCTATTTTATCCAATTTCAATAGAAAAAAGACTTACACTCTTTTTTTTAACATCGATTAAGTGTTTTCATTTTCTGATAGTGAGATGGTATGGTTATTTAGCCCAAACCTTGTGAGTGTCAGCTTTTTTCTCCCTTATTTATAATATAAACTTATAAATTTTATAAATACAGATAAAATATTAAATTTTAACAAAATAACCATGCTCAGCAGCCCAAATAAATAAATATTAATATATCATTAATTTATAATAGGATTGTAATATCAAACATTAATATGTAATAAATTAATGGAGATTTGTAATTATAACGACTAATTTACAACACTTATCATAAAATTACAACGTATGGCATCCATATCCATGAACTAATCGCGTTATAACATTTGTTATTTCTTATATTATACCATAAAATACAAATAAACTTTTGTTTATTGTAAGAATAATATGTTAAAATGTACAAAAATGCAACGAATGCGTTCAATGCTTGAATATTCAAAAGGGCTTAAACGTTTTTTCTTTTCTTTAAATTTTTTGCTAGAAGTGATTTTTTTTTTTAATTCTTATAGTTTATAATGATGAGATAAAAAAATATTATTCGTCAATTAAACAAAGTTATTATTGTGTAATTAACCTTCTTATACTTTTCACGAATGTAGATCTCACTGAATGTATCTTCCTACTAAAAATGTTTCAGATTTGCTTCATCAAATTATAGAAATAAAAATTGCTTTTAACTTACCAATAACCATTGCTTAAAAATTATAATAGACAATAAAATATACTAATATCTAATTAAGTTATTGCCACGTGATGTTAAAAAAAAATATTTATCCACTTACCAACCGTTGCTTTGCTTATACACATTACACAATCATCTCCACGCTTGCCCCAATATGATTTTTTTTTCAAAAAAATATATTTATGTTCGTGGTAGTTGTTTGAAAATGGTGATTAATACTCCACCATCAATAATATAATTTATTTTATAATTTTACTCATAACCATTTTCTTTTATATATTTTTAGTTAAAAAAATATGCAAAGATATTTCTTGCCCGTGGGATTTTTTAAAAAGTTTTAAAAAATTTAAAAAGCTATTAATATAGAGCTTTAATATGATAATTATACTGTGTAACTTATTTTTTTTAATTTAAATTTTGTTTGTCCTAATTTATAACCATATTATAGAATTGTCATACTATTGTAACTTAAATTTTTGGCTCAAAGTTTTAATTCAAATTATAGAATTATCATTCATTACAATAAAATATTTATGAGAGATGATTTAAAAAAGTATTTATTTTTAATTTCAATAAATTAATAAAACTTATAATTAAAATTTTATTAATTATAGATAAAAAAAGATGTATCAACAATTTAAATCGAACTTACAAGAGATTAATAAAATTTCTCTAAAGAATCTTATTCTGCTCATCAATTAGTTCGGGCATTGGTGGATCAAAAGTTGTACTTTAACAACCCCATGACAAATACCAGAAAGGCCCGACTAGGTTGAAAGATAAGTTGGCCCAATTAGATTGTAGTGAGCCCAATTTATTACCATGAATACGAATATTGTCGATTCCAATTTCGAGAAAAATGAGATAAATAACCTTGAATTAAGTTTTATGATTAGAGACAATACATATTAGAAATTCCATCCAAGTAATAAGGGCTATTTGACGTAAAATTCGATTACAATTTTATTTTTTGAAAATAAATTATACAAGAAGCTTTATGAAAATATAAACATGTTTGCTTGGAGTGTTTCAAAAAAATTTATTAATATATACTATCAATCGCCTTATATTTAAACTTTTTTTTTTTGTTTCTCATCTTCTCCATTACACATTGATGATTGATAGTAACAATATTGGCATTTATAATAAGAAACAAAAACCACAAAATAATGATATTTTAGTATTTCACCTAAAACAAATGCATAAATTAATTTCAAAAAATATTTATTCAACCAAAATTCTAAAACAACAAATAGATTTTAAAAATCCAAAATGAAGAAAACAAAGGAAAAAAATTTACAATTAAAAACCCCTAACAAAATAACAAAATAAAATTTATAACTAAGAAAAACTTAAAAGACTCAAGCCTTATATTTGTTCTTGCCGTTGTTTTCTTGAGAGTATGTACGTAAATATGACATGAACATCACACATAAGAGAAAGCATGTTCGGACAAAATGTTAGTTTAATAAGAAAAAATCAAATTTTGATGTCCTGTAACGGTGGGAAATAACCTCTTCATTGTATGGTTAAAGAAAATAATTAATAATATTTTAATTTTTAAAAAATTTATGTTAAATCAACTATTTTATTTTAATTAGGATAATATTAATAAGTATTCTTCAAATTTAATTTAATCTCATTCGGATAACAACTATCCATATTTAATTATTAACATCCGTGAACTTATATTAAAATTATCACGTAACTTTTTTGTTTAAAAAAAAAAGACTAAGAGATAGGGTAATAATGAAATTTATGTCAAAAGCTAACATTCCAATTCAAAATCATTAAATTAATTAATCAAAATTAAATAAAATATAAAATAAAAAGAATTATCAAGCATCCAAAAATATCCAACCCACCCATAAACCGTCCCAAAACCACTCGCGCCGCCAAGCCAAAACCACTCATGCCACCAGCCCAATCTCAACTCGAATAACATAAACAAAAATCAATGAAAAGAATAAATTAAATTAAAGAAAAAAGTACCAGCAAAATCGGTAGCTCTACCACCCCCTAACTAACTCCAGCCACCACCACCACCCACAGTCTGATCGATGACACCAAGGAATTTGTCAAAGAGCACGACTTGCTAAATCTTGTTGACATTGCAGAGAAGGAATTGAGGATGGTGGCGGCGGCGCAGCCTTTGGCCCTGGCGACTCGGTCTTCAACCAGCCCCTGCTCCCCATGCTTCCCCTAATGGACGGAGCCAAGAAGGGACAGAGAGGGGATTTGAAAATTTATTTGGATTTAAATTTTTTTTTAAAATGTATTATCTATTTTACACTTTCTTAATTTTAAAATTATAAATTTAATTAAAGTTAACCCCCTTTTGTTATTGTTCTCTTCTTCCTTACATGTGCACCTTAACAAATTTAAAACCTTACTTTATCTGTTGTGATTCTATCTATTTACATAAAATAAAGAAATATGTCTTTTTTTTATCTATTTAAAATTATTTATTATTTTTCTTCGCTTCACTCGACACCTTCACCAAATCAAAGCACATCTATCTTATGTGTCTCATCTACTTACATTACAAGAATTTGAAGTTAGTACATCCAAAGGTAAAAATCTTTTTCTTGTCTTTTATTTATTGGTTTTTATTATATTAAATAAATGTACTATGTTTTAATATTGTTGAAGGTCACTTTTTTTTTTTTTATTCTTTATGTTGGTTTGTAATCTATGGCTATTTGTTTATTAGCATTATATTATCTATGAAAATGAGACAATAGTTCTATGTAATTGTTTTATTTTTTTGTCCAATGACTTGTTAGCTATTGTCAGTGTTAGTGCATTATAATTTCTATTTATACAATCTTTTTATTTCACATATATATTTATAATTTTTTTAAACTGTGTAAGGGTCATGATTTTGAATATTTATATTTGTTGTAATATAAATAAAATAAGTATAGACACTACATGCCTCATCTATTATTGATTTACATCGTAAATTAAGAATTGAAACTTTGTTAGATTTATTGAATTATTTAAAGTTGTCAATATTACAAAATTGTAATTTTATTACTCAAAAGCGAACTACTATTTATTTGGATAGTAAATTATCAAGTTATTATTTCTCTTTAAATAAGTCATTCTATATATGAAGTAAAAGTTAGTCAAATTACTAAGTTGATTATTCTTGTTTAAGAAAGTATTTTTATTTTTTTGTTTTTTGAAAATTCATTTACATAACTAAATAACGATCAATAATTAAATAATAATTTAATTAATAATATAATAAATTAGATATTACACCATATTTTTAAAATATTAAATAATTAATTTAATAATTTAACATAAAATTACTTAATAATTAATTGAATATATTATTATTTATATGAAAATTTTAAAATTTTACTGATTATAAACTTATTTAACCAAAATTTTATTGTTTACAAAATTTTGCCCCTCCTCGACGGACTTTTTGGCTCCGTCACTGCTTCCCCCGGACCTATACTTCAATCTCTAGCTCCACCACTGCCGTCGAAGTACCAACCCCCCACCGCTGCTGATGGGTCGAAAGGAAGATGCCACTTCCATCACCAAAACAAAACCTTACAGTCATTCAATCAAACACAAAGCTACACAAAATAAATCCTTTGATTCATCCTTCACGGCTTCTCCACACTTAATCATGGAGGCTGTCAATCATCACCTCCAGATTCGTAGCATGCTCCCTCGTAAATCTGAGAAAAAAGATGAAGAAAGATGTCTTCTTTTGCTGACTGTATCATTTAAATATTTGGTTTTAAATTGAGTTTAAAAATTAGGATTTGGGTATTAAGGATTTCGGTGGCGTATGCGGTTGACTTTGGGTGGAATACTTAAAAGAATAAGTTAAAATAATTTAGGGGTTTATTTCTTTTAAATTATTTTTTTTAATGTTATAAATTACAAAGTGTTAGTTTAAAATTGTCTTTTCAATTTTTTGTTAGAATTTGTTAGAAAAATATTATTAATTCACCAAATAACACATGCTCACTAAATATTAGTTTAAATATATTAAATAAACAAATAATAAAATAAATAATAAATATAAAAACTATAAAAGCAAGTTAGAAAAATCTGGCTTGTGCTAAGAGAGACACGCGTAAAGCGTTGTCCTAAAGCCAAAGAGTCCTCCCTTTCGTGCGAGTAAAAGATGGTCCTCAAAGACTCCAAAATACAATCCAATAGCTCTCAGTCACTCTCCTCGATGAGCACGATCACCGAAAGAATATAAACCACTCTTACAAGTCGTAGTTGCAAAGTTGTAGAATTTTGAAATTGAAAATAGGGAAGTGATGGCTTTGATGATAAGTCATTAAAATTGAACCTAAAAACCTCCTTATATACTATTGTCCTATACATTGTAACCTATATAATTAATAGTGTAACTCTCATAACATAATGTGCTTAATAAATTATGTAACCTACAAATGAAATCAAACTATGTAACTCATGCAATGAATTTTGTAACTCATGCATAATTATAATTCATAACTCATAAAATTTAAAACCTTTTTATTCCAACAATTCCCCACAAAAAGGTTTGAAATTTAAAAATTAATTTTGCAACCTTATATTATGCAATCGATGTAGGTGTCTTTCGAGCTTGAACCTACACTTAGTGTTGATAGCATCTATTTGAGGTACCTGAGTGAACTATGTCTTGAACTCGATTGCTTGACCAAACTTCAAGCTATCACACGCATAATATTGACAAAGACTTGGTTTTTGCGGGTTAGCACTATTAAAGTCCATGCACTCAATCTTGATTCTCATGAGAGTTTTTAGAAAATAGCTCAATCTTCACGGTCGCGGCCTCACGACGACTCTCACTTAGGTAAGTCCTCCAAAGGTATATGTGACCTATACCTTGCAAGAAAATGCTTGTCTTAGACTTATTCAAGGTAAATATACATTTCCTTAATATTACATATAAAGCACTTTTGCCTTAGGGATGAACTAGAGTATATCTTCTCAAAGATATCTCCATAAGAGTAGTGCTTAATAAGTCACGTACTATGGATTGTTTCTACCCATTGAACCTTCTTCATGGGATCTCCAATCACAGAGGTTGGGTTACCCCCCTAGGTGACTCCCTTATGATCTTAGGCCCATCGCCCTCAACAATTCTTTAGTAGCTTTCAAGGAAAGCCCTTTAGTTAACTGATCAGCAATATTTAACTCAGACTTAATAAACTTTAAAGTTACAATGGCATTGCCTAAAAGACTTCTCACAGACTTGTATCTCACTCTTATATGTCTGCTCATCTTGTTGTTGTTGTGAATTTGCTTCACCAAATCTATAACTGCTTTACAATCACAATGTATAGGAATAGACGATATATTCCTAACCACCAAAGGCATTTCCATGAAAAGACTCTTGGTCCCTTCAGCTTCTTTACAAGTAGTGTCTAAAGCTATGAGTTCAGACTCCATAAACTCTTCTAGAAATCAAGGTTTGTTTCTTCGAACACCAAGATATAGTTGCTCCTCCTAAAAGAAACATATAACCACTTGTGGATTTAACATCTATATTGTATATAATCCAATTAGCATCACTATATCCTTCGATAACATTTGGAAATCCTTTATAGCATAAAGAGTAATCAGTTGTTCCGTTAAGATATTGACACACTCTTTCTAAAGCAAGCCAATGCTCTTCATTAGGATTATGAGTATATCTACTAATTATACCCATTGCATATGATATATCAGGCCTAGTTTTATTTGCTATGTATAACAAAGATCCTATAATTTGATAATACCTTAATTGAGACACTGGTTCCCCTTGATTGTTCTTCAACTCAACCTTAGAATCATAAGGAATAGATACCAACTTAGAATCAAAGTATCCAAACTTTTTAACATTTTCTCAATAGAATTTTTTTGATCTATAGTAATACCCTTAGAAGTCTTATTTATTCTCATGCCTAGAATCATATTTGCTTCACCCAAATCTTTCATATCAAAGTTTCTAGACAAATAGGATTTTACATCATTTATTATCTCCAAATTCGATCTAAAAATCAAAATATCATCTACATATAAACTCAAAATAACGTGTGCTCCATTAATCTCCTTATAGTATACACACTTATCATGCTCATTTATCATAAATCCATAACTTAAAACTATTTCATCAAACTTCTCATGCCATTGTTTTGGAGCTTGCTTTAGACCATAAAGAGACTTAACTAACCTACTAACTTTGTGTTCTTGTCTTTTCACTATAAAACCTTCAGGTTATTTCATATAAATTTCTTCATCTAAATTTCCATTTAGAAAAGCGGTCTTTACATCCATTTAATGAATAACTAAATTATGTATAGATGCTAAAGCTATCAAAATCCTAATTGTTGTAATACTAGAAACTGGTGAGTAAGTATCAAAATAGTCTATTCATTCTCTTTGTGTAAATCCTTTTGCTACTAGCCTTATCTTATATTTATTTATAGAACCATCTGATTTCAACTTCTTTCTAAAGATCCATTTACAATCTATTGCTTTGTTCCTAGGTGGAAGAACCACTAAAACCCAAGTGTTGTTTTGAATTATAGATTCAAATTTACTATTTGTAGCTTCCTTCCAAAAAGGTGCACCAATGGAAGTTACAGCTTCTTTATAAGAACTAGGATCTCCTTCCACCAAGTAAGTATAAAATTCTTTTTCAAAATTCTTTTCTTTTCTAGGTCTTTTACTCCTCCTAGGTTCAACTTGTGACTCATCAACTAAAAAATTAGTAAGTATTTTCTCATTATCAATTAAAGTTGATGGACCACAAATGGTTTTATGAACTCTAGTTCTAAAAGAAAAAAATATCTTCAAAATAAGTAGCTTCTCTAGCTTCTATGATTGTGTTATTAGATATTCTACTAACTTCAGAATTTATAACTAAAAATCTATTTGCACTACTATTTTGGGCGTATCCAATAAAAACTACATCTATTATTTTTGGTCCTATTTTCTTTCTCTTGGGCTTATAAGGTATACCAACCTTAGCTAAGCACCCCCACACTTTAAGGATTTTAAGATTAGGAACTTTTCTTTTCCAAATTTCATAAGGATTTTTCTCTAAGTCTTTAATCGTTATTCTATTCAATATAAAACATACGGATAATATTGCTTCCCCCTACAAATTATCTGGTAAACCAGAACTTAACATCATAGAATTCACCATATCCATCAAAGTTCTATTTTTTCTCTCAATAACCTCATTAGATCGTGGTGAGTAAGGTGGAGTTAACTCATGAATAATACCATTCTCTTCACAAAAAATACTTAAAGCACTTAAAGTATACTCACCTCCTCTATCAGATCTAAGCTTCTTAATTCTTTTATCTAATTGATTTTCTACCTCATTTTTGTATACTTTGAATTTATCAAATACCTCATCCTTAGTCTTAATTAAGTATACATAACAATACTTAGAACAATCATCAATAAATGTTACAAAGTATCTATTTTCTCTTCTAGTTGGTGATCGATTAGAATCACAAACATTACCATGTATAAGTTCCAAAATTTGGGTTGTTCTCTCAATCGACTTATAAGGCTTCCTAGTTTGTTTAGCTTGAACACAAATCTCACACTTATGTTTAAAATCAATTATAGCTTCAGGCACTAAGTCAAGGTCTATCATTCTTTTCATTTTCTTTAAAGATATATGTCCAAGTCTCCCATGCCAAATATTAGAAGTTTCAATATTAAAAACTTTGGAAACTTTATTAGATCTTGAAAAATTATTCAACTTAAATAAACCATCACAAACATAACCTTTACCCACAAATACATTATTTTTAGAGATTACAACTCTGTTGGACTCTAAAACAATTTTGTATCCTTGTTGAACTAAAGAAGACTCACTAACGAGATTTTTTCTCACTTCAGGAGCATAACACACTTCCTTGAGAATTAAAGTCTTTCCAGAGGTCATCTTCACTTCAATATCTCCAATCCCAAGTACTTGTGCGGTAGTATTATTGCCTAGGGTCACACTTCCTCCGCTTAAGTTCTGATAATTTTAAAATAACTTCTATCAGAACAAACATGATTATTCGTGCCTGAATCTAACCACAATTCATTATTTTCATAAGTAAAATTGACACTCAAAGAATTAGAATTATTATACTTAATGAGAGATTCATTTGGTTCATTTGGACTTCCTTCTTCCAAGACATGTACTTGATCCTTTTGATCTTTATGATATTGCTTGGGCTTAGATTTGTAGGCTTCTGTCTTTTTGTAAAAATAATCCTTTGCCATATGATTAGACCTTCCACAAATTAACATAGCAAATCCTATACCCTTTGCCTTTAGAATTCTTAGACCTATTATGTTGATTATTCTTATTCTTAAAGCTCCTCCTCCTAGGTTGAAAACCATTTCTCTTATTATCTTGAAATTCCTTGTGTTTTCAACTAAGTTTACTTTAGTACTTTCAATTTGATTAATAGTACCAACTCTGTTATTTTCTTCAATTGTAAATGAGTTAATCATTTGTGTCATGGAAAAAGTTCCTTGTCTATGTTTTAAAGATTTGAAAAAATCAGACCAACTAGGAGGTAACTTTTCTATTAAACATGATACCTTAAAATCTTCACTAAGAGTAGTACCATTTTTCTCAACTCTTCTCAAAAGTTCTTGGAACTCATGAATTTGATCTCTAATAGGCTTAGAATCTACCATTTTATAAAGATTAAAATTTGAAACAATAAATCTATCTAGACTAGTGTCTTCTATCTCATAAACGGCTTTAAGAGTGTTCCACAATTCTAAGGCATTTTTGGCAGTTTCATAAACATCACAGAGATGATCTAATAAAGCACTTAATATTCTATTGTGACAATGATAATCTATCTCCTTTTTTGGCATTTTGAGTTGTGGAAGTAGAAGTGAAACTAGAAGTTTCTTGGGTTGCAGATGTATTGCTAGGTTGACTAGTTAGTTCAATAGCCGAAATTAAACCTAGAACAGTGAGTCAATATTTCAATTGTCTTTGCCATCTCCTAAAATTTTGTCCATTAAAATTTTCAGGTGTTATACTATTTGCTTCCTCAATCTTATTCATTGTCTTTGCATTAAAATATCTAAAAACAAAGAAAATAACTAATATAGATCTGAGCACAATATATAAAATAAATGTTACAAAATATTCAATATGCAATTAATAAAAATTTCAAACTAATTAAACAATTAGTAGACACTTATGAAAAATATGTAACTAATAATTAAATTAAATAACTATTTTAAATTTGAAAGCAAAATAAAACCGTTTAGAGTTTTTTAAACTAATAAATTAATAAAAGTTATAACAATTTTAGTATCATAAATATTTTAGAGTTGTAACAGAAACTTAAATATTTAAGACAAAAATAATATAACTTTCAATTTTATAAATAAAATTTAATGCATTAAAAATTGTAACAGAAACTTAAATATTTAAAAAAATGTAACCTTCAGTTTTATAAATAAAATTTAATGTATTCAAAATTTCAAATTTTGTCTAAATAATTTATTATTCTATTGCAAACATAACTTCAAGTCTTAAATGAATTTAAAACAAACTTTAAGAAATAATTATGATATGTAGAAAAATACTTTGTAAGTCACCTTGCAACACACACACACACACACACACGCACGCACGCACGCACGCACGCACGCACGAACGCACGGGCGCGCGCCCGCACACACACACACCCACACACACACGCACGCACACACATACACACACACACACACACACACACACACACACACACTTTAAATCAAACCAGATCAAACCAGGCAATGATTTATTAATTAAATATTATATTATAATAAATACACACACAATTATATAAGTAGAATAAACAAATTAAAATTTATAAAATATATATGAATATCAAAACAAACGAGTGATTACTCTTTGGCTTTATATTGTTATTAAAAAATATTATTAATTCACCAAATAACACATGCTCAATCAATATTATTTTAAATATATTAAATAAACAAATAACAAAATAAATAATAAATATAAAAACTATAAAAGCAAGTTAGAAAAAGCTTACCTGTCCGCCTGTGCTATGAGAGGCACGTGTAAAGCGTTGTCCTAAAGCCAAAGAGTCCTCCCATTCGTGCAGGCAAAAGATGGTCCTCAAGGACTCCAAGATACAACCCAATAACTTTCAGCCACTCTTCTCGATGAGCACGATCACTAGAAGAATATAAACCGGTCTTACAAGTCGTAGTTGCAAAATTTTAGAATTTTGAAATTGAAAATGGGGAAGTGATGGCTTTGATGATAAGTCATTAAAATTGAACCTAAAGACCTCCTTATATACTAGTGTCTTAGACATTGTAACCTATATAATTAATAGTGTAACTCCCATAATATAATGTGCTTAATAAATTATGTAACCTACAAATGAAATCAAACTATGTAACTCATGCAATAAATTTTGTAACTCATGCATAATTATAATTCATAACTCATAAAATTTAAAACCTTTTTATTCCAACAGAGTTAAAACTAATGGACAATGATTTTAATATAAGTTCAGGAGTCTTATTGATTAAAAAAGGATAATCTTTCTTTGAGTGAGATTCAATCAAAATTGAAAGGTATCTATTGATTTTAATCCATATTCTAATATTTTAGTCTTTTAGGACATGTTTGATTTGCTGCGTAACATTGTACAAAGAAGAATGTTTGTATGATTTTTTATTTTACCGGTGTTTGGTTGAAACTAAAGAAAGGATAAGATTGTAATAAATTGTGTAAGAAGCATATAAGGAGTGAAAAATAATCACATTAGGAGCCTTGGGTTCTCACCGTAGGGAAAAAGACACTGCCACCCCAGTTAGATGTACCAAGGAACAGCGCCACCCCCATTAGAATTTTGGGAATACTTGAACCCCTGATCTTGAAATACGTTAGAAAAATTTTAACGGTGTTAGGGTAATTTAGTCTTTACACTTCCCTTTCTTCTTCACTACCTGCGCAATTCGTCTCTCTTCTCTCGCTCGTTTCACAGCCAACTTCATCATCGTCGCCCAACTCGCCACCACGACCTTTCCTTACCAGACACACACATTCGAAGGCCAGAAAAACCAAAGAAAACCCAGAGGAGAAAAAAACCCACGGATAAAAAAAGAAAACAAAGACAGACGATCAAAATTCACACAGCAACCACGAAAACCACCCCACCAACACAACCACCAAAAGCCACCCACATAACCACTTCGAAAACCACCCTACCCAACCACAAAATCAGCCCACACAACCAAAGCACATAGCCGCTAGCACCATCAACGACCACCACAACGGAGACCTACCACAAGCAATACTAAATCCTTTTTTGAAGAAAAAGCATCAAAATTTCTGAAAAAACAAAAAAAAAAATTGTGCATGGCTTTTCTGAGGCTGTTGCTGTAATACCCATTGGGTTGTAAACCCATTGGGCTGTGAAGAAAACCCAGCCCAGCATAGCCCATTTCCCCTTCCTTCTATTAATTATAAGACAGAAAAAAAAGGAGATAATTCCAGAGAAATGGAAAAGGCTGACGGGAGTGAAGAAAGGAGAAGGGGGAAGGGGTTTTTGGGGCTTTTGGAGAAGAAAAACCAGTAATTTTCATAATTCCAATGCAATATTAAGTTATTTTTGTATTTTGCATGCAAGAGAATTGAAATTTAAAGAGACATTTGGATGTTTTAGAAATTTTAGACAGAGAAGATAGAGAGAGAAGGAATAACAATGATGAAATTAGAAGTATTATTCAAGGTATTTCATGCTCTAGTTGATTGTTATGGAATTTGTTTGAAAGAATATTAAGTTTTTGATGATAATGATGGAAATTCAGGGTTCTATGAACAGTAGCACTTTCGAAAATTCCTGCAATTTGTTGGCTTTGAATCTGATTCTCAAATTTATATATGTTAAAATAGACATCATAAAGATTTGATTAAAGTTAGATTCACTGAAAAATATTGAGTATGAAATTTTATATAAATTTTTGAAGTTTATTGTTCACTACTGGAAATTCAGTTTTTCTATAGAAAATCAGTTTTGGGTAAGTTATTTGAAGTATCTAGAGGTCTTCAAAAATTATGAAATTTGGAACAAGAGTTTGTATATATGTCTAGTTTAAATCTGAAGAGTTTTGTGATTTTAGAAATTTATTACAAATTATCATGTATTTTGGAAAAGGGAGAGGTCAGTTAAGAAAACGAATTTATAGAATTTTTATATCTGGAAAAATGAAGATTTTGAGGTATCTACTAAACATAGAATGCTATGAAATTTTATATGGTATTAGATATGTATGTGTATAAGGTCTGTATAAAATTTTAGACCATTTGGATAAGTCAATTATTTATTAAAAATCAGAGAACAAGAACTGCTCTGTTTAAGAAGTTTGAAAATAGAATTAATTAGGACTGATTGAATTAAGATATGAAGTTGGATATTGAGAATTTTAAATATTCAAGTTGATTATGAATCGAATATGATGTGATGAGTTTTTTTATGATGTTAGGACAATGAAGGATTAATTCTTTGTTGAAAGATGTGACCAATTAGGTGAAACGTTGATTTTGGAATCAAATCTGAGCTAATTGAGTTGTGCAACCAAATTAGTGAGTGGATTATGTTTTGAGAATTTTATTTTATATTAAAGTGTATTAAATTTATGGTTGTTATTGGATTAATTAATTGAGTTATATTAAAATGTTTTTAGAGATAATGATAAATTATGTATTTCGAAAATAAGTGTATGTAAAGTATTTAATTTTGGATAAACGAGATGGTTATGGGTGGTGCTAGTAAATTAGTTTTTGAATATTTAGTAAGCATAGTTTTGATAAGTTTGAATACAATAGAAAAATGAATTTAAAGTGAAAGTTATAGAATGAATATATGTTATATGTTAATCGAAAGTAGAAAGTTTTTGTTTATGATTGAGAAAAAGACATTTATAATTAAATAAATTTGTATAGAAAATTGAGGTATTTAGTTATTTTCCTTAAATAAATACATATGTTGAAGAAATGGTGTTTTTGATTTATAAAATGATGAGTGATTTTATATTCAGAATAATAGCAAAAAAAAAGAAAATTTTAAAAATTAGAATTTAATTCTGTAAAGGTGATAATGTAAAATTCTAAAATTGCTCAGCAGCAGGGGTTGAATTGTAAATTTATAAAAATATTTCAAAATTTGTAGGGATCTGAATGCAGAATTCTAGAAATTTTAGGATAGTAAAAAAGATTTCAGTTAAAGCATGATATTTAAGAATTTGGAAATCTTTGAAATTCTAAATTGAAATTTTTGGGAATTAGTTAAATTTTGAAGTATAATTATGTGAAAGGATGTTATATAGAATGTTATATGCAAAGTATGAGATTTTGAGATAAAAATATAACTTATGATTTATAGTGAGATGAAAAGTATTTTATTTTATAGATATTTTAGAAAGTTTAGAAAGAGTATGAGATTTATTTTTCTGGATAATTAGATATATGTTTTAGTATTTATTTAGCTATGTTTATTTAGCATTTTATAAAATTTCTGAGAATTTTAGTGAATTTAGAAGAATTTAAGTTAGTTTCTTTTGTATTTCTTGAGGATAAATAGGCCCATTTGTTATGTTTGTTTTCAATTATTGAGATGTTTTAAAGCTAGTTTTCAAAATGGTTGTAGATATAAATTTTAGTTTCAAAGTTAGCTTTGAACAATGATATAGCACTTTTAAAGAAAATTTCATATTTTATATGTTTTCTATATTATTATTATAGATGCATATTTTACCATTTTATAGAAAGTGTAAAAATAGAGTAATTACGATCATTTTTTTATATATATAATTTGATTTTGAGGATTTCTTAAAGTATTTGCAATTACTCTTTTAAATATTTATCATGGATTTTCAAGGATTCAAATGTTATGAGTTCAGCTTACATAAGTTTTACTAATTTTGATAAATCTGCTTGAGAAGCAATGATTTAGCATATGAAGCAAATTTTGAAAAGAAATCAATTTTAGCAAAAATAAGAAAGTTTAATTATATTATACTATACTAGTACCCAGCTCACTTAGACAGTGAGACAGCAGATTTCAGATAGAAAGATAGAGGCCTTTGGGGCCCGTTCAGACACACATAAAGGCTTTGGGCCGTGTGATCTAGGCGCTTTAGCTCTTTGGGGACAGTTCTACGCATGCGTATGACCAGATAGCAGGCCTGTGCGATGTCAGATCTCGCCAGGTATAGATAGCTCTGCCTGCGTGATGTAGATCTCACCAGGTATGAGAAAATTCAGATAGCTCTGCCCGTACGAATCTTGATCTCGCCAGGCAGAATCAGACAGTTTCAGGGGTACTTTTTTAGTATAATGAAAAGAGTTTTGAATATGTTTATATAAATTAGTTTGAGAAAGAAGCATGATTCACAAAATTTCTTTTCAAAGAAGATTTTTAAAGAAATTATGTTTTGTATATTAAATAACAGAAGCAATGATTTTAGCATATCGTCATGAGTTTTATTTTATAAGATTGAGGAAATATACATTCTTTTCATTGTTTTTAAAGAATATAGAATCAAGCAGTTATATTTGAAGATTTTTAATCAAAAGTTAATTGTTTTCAAAATTCTATGAGAGATTTGATGATATTTCAACAAATACAATAGATTTTTCTTAAGTATAAAAATGAGATGAGATTTTCTAGTTAGAAATATATTATATGATTTTATTATGAGGTAGTTATAATCATATAATTTATGATTTATTTAGAAAATCAAGTCAATAAGTGACTAAGTATATGATGAGAAGAATGTTATTTAAAAGTTCTATATTATTTAATTTCTTTTGGCATCTGTTATTACATTTTTTTTATATATAGAAAAAAAAAAGAGATATAGTGATACATTTTGTACTGTATACGAGATTAAGTAAGGGTTCAAGGTAAAGGTACGTAATTGATTTGTTTATATAATTTAATAATATTAAGTTATTTTAGTAAGTAAGTTGAAGAATTACATAAAGTATTTTCTTTGAAAATGGTTAATAAATTTCTTTACAGTTGTTTTATAATAATGAAGTTTAAAAGAAAGATGGCAAGAAGTAGTCGTTTATACGTTATTTTGAAAAGAAAAGTTTACTGGTTCCCTTTTAAAAGTGAACGTTGTATTTTTTTTAAGCAAATGAGATTTTTGAACACAAAGCTTTATTCAAGAAATGAGTTGTAGGAAAGAAAGAAAGCAATATTTTATATAAAAAAATTTGTCCACTCACTGAGCCTTTAGCTCATTCTTTTCCTATTCTTTTTCTCAACTAGGTACAACAGGTTTGGTGCTAAACTGTCTTTGATGCTAAGGAGGGCCACATGATGTATAATAATTTTTCATGCATTAACAGTATTTCATTTTTATGTATCTGTTTGAATTTTTAAATATTAAGTATGTTGAGTATAAATTATTTATCTTTTAGTATATTGTGGTTGATAAGGACGAAAATTCCAAAAGAAGTTGGGTTAAGAAGTATTTTTAGAAGTGTAAAAATGTGTTTTTTTATGGGGTTTTGTTCAAATTATAGCGGAAACTTTGCCGGTTTTTCATTAAAAAAATTTTTTCGAGTATTTTATTGTATTTTACATGAAGGACACGAACTAAAATTAATTTTTTTATGAATAGTTTATCAGAGTGGCAGAGCAAAAAGTGTGAGAAGATAGTTAATTAAGGATCGTTCTCTTATTGAACAGTTTTAGACACGATTAATCCGTGTAGCTAAGGGTGGGTCGTGTCAGTTGCGATCTTGGGGATGGAAGAGAGATATTAGGGACGAGTGATGGCGGTGGCGCTGCTGAACGCCAAGTTATCCAAGGACGCCAAGGAGATGGTGCCAAGCTATCCAACCGCTGAAGATTTACTTGCAAAAGTACAAGGAGATGGAAGGAGAAAAATCTACGATGGGCAAAGAGAAGAATGGTGGTGATAGTAGTGGCTCTGATGGTATTGGTGGTGTCCGGTGCTGGCGGTGGCGGTGGTTTTACAGGAGGATTGAGTTCTGGTGGTGTTGGATATAATGGAGGTTTGTACAATGGGATGATGATGATGGGCAGAGAGAAGGATGGTGATGGTAGCAGTGGCTATAAAGGTGTTGGTGGTACAGGGTTGGTGGTAGTAGAGGAGTGAGTTCTGGTGGTGCTGGATTCAATGGAGGCTTGTATGGTGGGATAATGATCATAGGGAATGATGGTGCTGGATAATCAGTGAGCAAGCATAATATGGTCATTACACTTTAAATTTTTTCATTTGACTAACTCAATTAACGTCAACTAATTTTGAGGGTCTAAATGTTTCTAAAAATCTAGTAGGGGTGGCGTTGTTTCTTGCAACATCGAACGAGGGCGACAGTGCTTTTTTCCCTATCACCGTATAACTTTTGCCTCTCTCCTCTCTCGAAATCAACTCTGCTTGTTTCTCCCTCACGCTTGATCAAATCCCCATCACTCTCTTAGCGCTTTCCCCATCACACTCTCCTCATTGCTCTCTCAGCATTCTTCATCAATGAGTTTCAAATTGATTTCAAGCTTATATTATTTTTCTTTTGTTTTGGACAAATCAATTGTGACCAATTGATAAAGGAGAGACATACGTAGGTTAGTAGGGTATCATCATATTCAGGATTTAAAGAAAGAGCATACTTGTCTGGCTTTTTTAATTTATTGTTCATAATCCATCAACTAGAGTAGCAAAATGGATTTCCCGGGAACAGAACAATTTTTTTTTTGCCAAAAAGGGCACTTTTTAGCGAAGGACACGGTAGAGAAGCGGATCCAAGAGGTTGTGCATGCAGCCAAGAAGAAGAGGAAGAAGTCGGCTGAGGGTGCAAAGCCTATGAAAGTGAAGAAGAAAAAGGAGAAGGATTTGGAGAACTTGCCAATGATGGAGGTGAAGAAAGTGTCCTTGCCATAACGGCAATCGGTGCTAGGGTAAACAAGCTACAGTTTCGAATTTTATTTATTTATTTTATACTTATTTTTGTTTGGCTTTTAAGAAAATAAAATTCTCTTTTTTTTGTTTTCTTTTAAATTTTATCAATGTTAATATTGTTTGGATTGTCTTTCAAGTTCTTTAGTTTGATTTTGATTGATAATACTCTTGAATTTGTTTTGATTAAAAAAATGCTTTCATTATTATAAATTATTTATGTTATTATTAAGATAATTATTAGTCTAAATTGGTGAATTGAAATTTTTTAATTCTAATTTATTTTATTTTTTAAAAATTATTTTAATTTAATATAAAAAGTTAATACAATCCAATACAATGTTTTACTAAACACATAATTGTTTAACATTTATCCAATATAATGACAAACCAAAAATGATATACGGTTTAGTTAATCCTATGTAATACAATTTAATACAGTGCTATCCAATGTATGACAATTATACAATCCTATACAATGCACCAGGTAACCCTTAATTAGTAAACAATAGTTGTCTTCACATTTGTTAAATTTTAAGATACACATTAATAGAAAACAAATAAATATATCTAAAATTCCTTTAAACACCCTTATAATAAACCGACAAATTTGTCAAATCTAATATAATCCAATTCTCAAATTTTTAATTCAATCCAATTCGAACTTGAAACAATATCTAATCCAATTCAATCTAATACATAAAAAATAAAGTCAATCCAATCTAACTTGAAATATGTTAAAATCGTATTTAATCCAATCCAATGTAACAATATTTTAAACCACTATATAGTAAAATAATTTATATTATATATGTCAAATTAGATAAATGATAAAAATAATTAATAAACGTGATAAGATATATTAGTTAGAACATAAATGTCTCTATGTAAACTTGGCTCTGTTGTTATACAATCTTTTAGATTCTGCTAATAACTACAACTGTTTTTGTGTTTGATAAACATTCTGAAAACTAATTGTCCAGGAAGTTGTTGTATAGAGAATCTATTTTGTATTGGATTGTAAAAGCAGGTAGGAGCCAACTTTTAAGAATCTGATTTTGAAAAGCTAAATTTGAATTAGTCAAAATCCCAAAATTATCCCTTTAAAATATTATAAATCCAAAAATACCCTTATACATAAAATTTTAAATTATCTATTTAACTAAATTACAAAATTAAAATTTATTTTGAAATAGATTTTTTTAAGAATTAAAAAATTGTCAGATGTCAACCGTCGGCCACCGTCAAAGTGGGACATCAATGAAACCGACACCACCTCCAGACTCCTCGTTTTCTGCTCTTTCTGAATCCATTGGTATCTTTGTCATTTTTGCCACAGATGGACAGAGATCTAAAGTTAATTTTTCGACCTTGAAACTTTAATTTTAGATCTCTATTGATCGACGGCTTTAACGATAAAGATACTAACATATTCAGAAAGTGCGGAAGATGACAAGTCTGGAGGTGGTGACGGTGTCGTCGACACGCCACTTTAATGGTGGTCAGCAACGGCTAATATTCGACAAGATATTTTCAATTTTGATTTTATTATTTTAAATAATAAATTAATAAATATATATTTATTTTAAAATTATTTTAATAATAATTTATTATTTATTTTTAATAATGTAAATTTAGATTTAATTTTAATAATATTCATTTTTTTTAAAAAATTTGTATATTTTTGTATTTTTACTTAAAAATTAGCTTTTGAAAATCAAGTTTACTAAACACATACCTATAGCCTTTAGATAACACAGCAATTTTGAAAAACTATTTTACTAAACACCTATAACTTTTTGAGACAGCATAGTTAACAACAGATTTTTCCTATAGCACTTTTTCTATAGCAATTTTTCATAACACAATAGTCCCAAAAGACCCTTTTTTAAAATTATACAATAATTTTTCTCTAATTTATGTCTAGATTTGCTTGTTTATCAAATTTCTATAATCGAATCTAACTTCATTGGACTCTAGAAATTTGAATCCAATCCAATCAATCGATCGAAACTAATTAAAATTGGATTAGTTTATTTTAAATTAGTTAATTTGATTGGATGAGATTGGGTGTTAAACACCCTTAATTTACTTCTTACATAATTCTACTTTATATCTCTAATACTATAAGGAGTCACCCATCGACCTAGGGAGGCCAAGGCCCCTCAAGGACATAGGGTAGCTCTGCCCTTGCTACGAACTCTATCATTTTACCTAATAAAAACATAGTGTTGCATTATTACAACATGTCTATTAGATAATCTTATTAGAGTATAGATATCAATCGATCTGTTAGAGCATAAATATGTAATTTGGACATGGTGGTGATACATAATCGAATCATCATATCGATGGAATTAATACATGGAAGAATGATTTGACAAAACAAATGTATAATGAAAAGTCTTGAAAGGACTATTAGTATAAATTTACAGCATATTATAAAAAACCACACCTATGGTTTGTCCTAATATCAGACGTAAAGCCTCATATGTGAATATATTAGTGCAGTTTCTAACCTTTGCATTTTGTATTATATAATGAATTTATTGGTTTTGTATTTTTTATTTAAAAATGCTTTAACTTAGCTATATTGTATTTAGGAAAAGATGTTAAAAAAAAAGAGAAGCCAAGCGTACATGAGCTATATTTATTTAAATATACATATTTGTAAAATTTATCTTCTATTATAAGATTTAATTAAGAAACAAGCAAGGTGACTATATAATAATAAAATAATAAATGTCATAAACAAATTGTATAAAAGTATTTTAGAGGATTAAGAGTAAAATAAATCATTTAAACATTTGTATTCACGTAAAACTAAAATTTTTTGATAAATAAAATTGTTGACTATTTTCTTTTTTGTCTAAAATCTAAAAAATAATGCTAGACTTATAACATTCATACAATCTAAACTCTATAATATGATTTGGCAGTCTATATGACAAACATTCACTGGAGGAGGAAAAAAAAAAGGATGAGGGAAGTTACATCTCCAATATGATTTGATTATTTAGGCTGCCACATGCTTTTGTAAAATTTATGTTGTATGCATGTTGTAAGTATAGTATTGTTGTTTCAATAATGCTCCAAATATAATCAAGTTATACAACATAACTAATACAATCTGACATTATACAAATTCATTGGACGAGTGGATCCTATTTGATTTATTAAAAATTAGTTAATTTATTTTTCATTTTTACTCACCCAGTGAATTTGTACCATATCGGGTTATATGAGTTAAGTTGTACAATTTAGTTGTATATCTAGCATTACTTTTATTGAAATCTAAATATGTTTGAATTAAACTAAAGTTTAAATAGGTTTGAATATAAGAACAATATGTTTTTTTTTTTAATTTTAACATCTAAAATAAATGCCGAAAAACTAATGTTATATATATATATATGTATGTATGTATCCTTATTTATATATATTACTTTCACTTGTGATTTGGTTTGACATAGTAGAAGTATGTCAATATTGTCTAACAAATGATAGTGAACTTAAAATTAAAATAATAAACATCACTTGTGCCCAATGACTAATTCTCAATTATCTAAACAACAATGTTCCATTTTTTCATCTTGATATCCACGTCTTTTCATCTTCACCAAGTATGACCTTACTATTAATATATAAAACTAATGTTAAGTTGACTAATTTACTTAAAGCTTAAGTTAATAGGTATGGACTTAATATTAGTTTTATATTTCAATACGCCCCCTCAAGTGTAAGGCCTCTTTTTTTTTTTTTTTTTTTTGCACGTGGATTGAGCCTCATAACTTCTTTTGTTTTATTTTGTTTTTTTTTAATATGGGCCAATATAATTTGCAGCAAGGACTTCAAACTTTAGATTGTTAGCTTTAAATAGTTCTGATATCATATTAAATTTTTTACTTTACCTAAAAACTTAAGCTTGTAGATATGGGCTTAATTTGAGTATATATTGTCCAATGCTTAGGACTCTTTAACACCAAATTCTTCTGAAAACTAAATGTATTGCGAAAGAGAAAATAAAGGATAAGTTGCTTTTTGAAATAAGTTGCTATTTAACTTGAAAGAGAAACCAAATTCATGAAGTGATCTGTATTGAATTCATTATTTCATTGAAATTAATTATTTGAAGTTGTAAAGGGAAAATATTATGCATAATAGAAAAGACTAAAGTATCCTTGACGAGCTATCCTAGAGTGTCCCTCCTGGGGAGCGTATTTTCATGTCGTCTCCGACCTCCTTGACCTGAGCACTACGAGTCCCAAATAAATTGCTCAGTTGGACAAGCGAAAAACGTCAATGAGAGCATCTTTTCATGTCGTCTCCAACCTTTTAACTCGAGTTGTACAAGTTCTGAATAAATCACTTAGTTAGACATGCTAAAAATGTCAAGACAGTACGACGTAATAGTTTTTTTTTTTTTTTTTTTGCACGTGGACCTTTCAATCTCTTTTGGGCTTTTCTTTATGTGAGTCAATATAATTTCTTTTTCTTTTTTTAATTTGTAGTGGGGGAATTTGAACATTAGATTATTAGGTCAAATGGCTTTGATATCATGTTAAATTTGTTAGCCCTAAGGCTACATGATAATTTTGATGATAACAATACACATTGATTCATTGTGATTTACTAACATGTTTATTTATGTGCAAGAGTAATATCATTGAAATAATTGTAAAATCAAGAAGAGGCTTATTAAAATGAAGTGTTGAAGCTAAGGAGAAAACTACATGTTAAAGGCACCAAGGTTTAAGAACAAGGTTTGATTCAAGGAATATGACACATGAGTAATATTCAATCAATTGGTCATATATTTCTCTACAGATGTACAAATGACATAATTCTTGAGTCTTTAAAAAGCTTACTCAATTTATAACATTTCATATGTTTAAAGAAATTTAAATTTCAAGTGTAAGGTTGTCCAAATGATCATGCAAGTTGAAAGACAAATAGAAGCAGCTGACATGAGCACCGAATACTCTTTTGGACAAATATTGAGCTAGAAAAATCAAAATGACTTGATTCTTATGGCATTGGAAAGAGAACATAATGAGGCACATTTCATATGTTTTTAAGAAATTCAAATTTCAAATGGAAGGCTGACATAATTGACATGCAATTCGGTGGGCTGACACAAGGAAGAAAAATCAACTCACATGAGCATCGAATGGTGTTTTGGCCATATCTTAAGATAGAGATATCAAAATTCTTTGATTCTTAATGTTTTGGAAATCTTATTCAAATATGCAGATCTTTTATGTTTTGAAGAAATTCAAATTTCAAACGGAAGGCTGACAGAATTATCATTCAATTTGGTGGACTGACACAAGAAAAAAAAAATCAAGTCACATGAGCACCGAATGGTGTTTTGGCCATATCTTGAGCTACAGATATCCAAATGACTTGATTCTTGATGCGTTGGAAAGCTTATTCAAATGTACAGATCTTTTATGTTTTGCAGATTTTCAAATTTCAAACGGAACATTGACAAAAATGGCAGACAAATTATGATTTTTATGGTGGGCAGAAAATTTGGAGTTGGTGTCTTCACTTGATTAAGTTCATCTCATTTGCCTATAAAAGGAGCCCTTCTCCTATGCATTCAGCAAGAGCAAGAGAAGCATCTATCAAGCAAAAAATAAGAGAAATATCAAGTCTAGAGAGCTTTTATATTCTTTATCTACTCTTTGAAGAGAGTTGTACTTTTGTTGTAAAAATTTACTTTGTTCTTGTATTGTGGTGAGAGTGAGATCTTCTTGTAAAGGATAAAAGTTATCCTTGAGAGAACTCTTTCCTTGGTGAGTTTGTTCATCAAGAAGAACTCTTGGTGTGGTGTTATCAAGAGTTGAAGGAAGTTGCCTTGGTGAGGTTGTTCATCAAGAAGAACTCTTGGTGTGGTGTTATCAAGGGTTGAAGGAAGTTGCCTTGGTGAGGTTGTTCATCAAGAAGAACTCTTGGTGTGGTGTTATCAAGGTTGAAGAAAAAGTCTTGGTGAGGTTGTTCATCAAGCAAGTTGTAAAGATTTCTACAACTTAGTGGAAAGCCTAGCTTGTGGAGCTAGGAGCCCGTGGAAGTAGGCAAGGTTTGCCGAACCACGTAAATTGAGTTTGCACTCTCTCTATCCCTATCTCTTATACACTCTGCACTTGTGATTGTTCTTTATTGTATTCTCTTGATTGCATTCTATTTTCATCTTCTTCACCTTTATTTTCAAAGAAAGAGTTAAATAATTTTGATCTTTCAAGAAAAGTTTTCTAAATCCGTTTTTATAAATAAAAACCCAATTCACTCCCCTTCTTGGGTTGTCATACCTGGGTCAACAAGTGGTATCAGAGCAAGGTTGCTCATTTTTTTAAATCTTAACTGATTTTGAACTATGGCAACTTTTAATTCAACTTCATATGTTGAGGGACTTTCTATCTCTAGACCTCCATTTTTTAATGGAAGTGATTACTCTTATTGGAAAACTAGAATGAGTATTTTCTTGAAATCTTTTGATTATGATTTGTGGTCTATTGTTTTGGAAGGACCTTTTGTTCCTACCAAAATTGAAAATGGGGAATGCATGCTTAAAGAATCTAAAGAGTTTAGTGAAGAAGATAAAAAGAAATTGAGTTTGAATGCTAAAGCTATGAATGTGTTATATTGTGCTCTAGATATAAATGAGTTTAATAGAATATTTACTTGTTCTACGGCACAAGAAATATGGTACACACTTGAAGTAACTCATGAAGGAACTAGTCAAGTTAAAGAATCCAAAATTAGTATGCTAGTTCATAGTTATGAGCTTTTTAAGATGAAATCGGATGAATCAATTTCTGAAATGTTTACTAGATTTACGGATATTATTAATAGTTTGAAATCTCTTGGTAAATCTTATTCTAATGTTGAAATGGTGAGAAAGATTCTTAGGTGTCTACCAAAATCTTGGGAGCCAAAGGTGACGGCAATTCAAGAAGCAAAGGACCTCACCAAACTACCATTAGAAGAACTTATGGGTTCTCTCATGACTCATGAAATCCCCTTGAAGGAGAATGAAGAAGATTTCAAGAAAAAGAAAAATATCGCTTTCAAATCTTCAACAAAGAAGATGATGATTCTGACAATGAAGGAAATGATGAAGATCTTGCATTCATCACAAGAAAGCTAAAAAGGATGATTAGAAGAAACCAAGGATTCAAGAAGAATTCTAGAAGGGAGTACAAAGGGCAAAGCTCAAGCAAGATAAGAAAAATGATCAAGTCATTTGCTATGAGTGCAAGAAACCGGGACATGTAAAGATGGATTGTCCTTCCTTCAAGAGTCAAAACAAGAAATCCAAAGCAATGAAAGCCACAAATTGGGATGATAGTGAAGCTAGCTCCACCGAATAAGAAGATTGCGAAGTGGCAAACATGTGCTTCATGGCTTTAAGTGAAGATGAGGTAAGTATTCTAAACTATGATCCTAAACTTTCATATGATGAATTACTTGAAGCATTCCAAATTTTACATGTGCAAGTTGATAAACAAAATTCAAAAATCAATGCTTTCAAAAAGAAGTCAAAAATCATGTTATCTCAATTAGAAGAGTTGGTGGAAATAAATGAGGCTTTAGAAAATGAAAATGAAACTTTAAAGCAAAAAGATTTTGAAAGTTTGGAAAGTCAAATACATTTATTAAAAACTAAAAATGAGGTTTTAAAACAAAAGGATTTTGATAAATTGGAGAAACAAAATGCTATTTTGAAAAAAGAAAATAATGACTTAAGAAATATTGTTGATAGTTTTACAAAAAGCACAAAAAATTTGAATTCTATGTTACAAAACCAAAAGTGTGTTTTTGATAAAAGAGGGTTAGGATATAAAAGTCATAAAAATCAAAAGTATTTTAAAAACTATTTTGTTCATGCATTTTCTAGAAATAATCCTAATCATTCATGTAATTATTGTGGAAGAAAAGGACACAAAATGCATTCTTGTTACATTAAGATAAATCCTAATTTGAAACAAATATGGGTTCCAAAAAGTACCATAACTAAACCCCAAGGACCCAAGAACTTTTGGGTACCAAAAAGTTACTCCTTGAATGTTTTGTATTTAGAGACACGTGGCAATACAAGTGGGTCTTAGATAGTGGATGCTCAAGGCATATGACCGGAGATGCCTCCAAGTTCTCAAGATTAATCATGAAGAAAGGAGGATATGTGACCTTCGATGATAATGCCAAAGGAAGGGTAATCGGACATGGTGACATTGATAACCCTTCTTCACCTATTATTAAAGATGTTTTGCTTGTTCATGGTTTAAAACATGATTTGATTAGCATTAGTCAATTGTGTGATAAGGGATATTTTGTTGCTTTTGAGCCTAATAGATGTGTGATTAAGGATGTTAGTAATAATAATAAGACATTATTTATTGGTAATAGATGTGGTAACATTTATACAATTGATATTGATGTTAATAATCATGTAGAAAATTGTTTTATTATTAATCATGATGCTTGGTTATGGCATAGAAGATTAGGTCATGCTAGCATGGACACAATTTCAAAAATTTCTAAAAATGATTTAGTTGATGGTCTTCCAAAAATAAAATTTGAAAAGGATAAGATTTGTGATGCTTGTCAATTTGGAAACAAGTGAGAACTTCTTTTAAACAAAAGAAATTTATTTCAACAAATAAACCTCTACAATTACTTCATTTGGATTTATTTGGACTATCAAGAACTCAAAGCCTTGGTGGAAAGTATTGTGTTTTTGTTATTGTGGATGATTATTCAAGATTCACTTGGGTATTATTCTTAAAAACTAAAAATGAGGTCATACAAGCTTTTTCAAAATTTGCAAAAGAGTCCAAAATCAAAAAGGGTATTCTATTGTGTCCATTAGGAGTGATCATGGTGGTGAAGTAGACAATGTTGCATTTGAAAATCTTTGTAATGAAAATGGTTTTGAACATAATTTTTCCTCACCTAGAACTCCACAACAAAATGGTGTTGTTGAAAGGAAAAATAGGACTATCCAAGAAATGGCTAGGACCATGTTACTTGAAAATAATTTGTGAAAATACTTTTGGGCCGAAGCCATTAATACCGCATGCTTTATAATCAATAGAGTCCATATTAGAACTTTAATAAAGAAAACTCCTTATAAACTTTGGAAATGAAGAAAACCCAACATTGGATTTTTTAAAGTTTTTGGATGTAAATGTTTTATTTTAAACACTAAGGATAACCTTGGAAATTTGATGCAAAAGTCGATGTTGGAATTTTTGTTGGCTATTCCAACCATAGTAAAGCATATAGAGTTTTTAACAAAAAGACTCTTACTATTGAAGAATCTATGTATGTTGAATTTGATGAAACTAATGTTATTTCTTCAAAGAATTTAGATGATGATATTGTTGAGGTAGAAAGACAAATCAAGGAATCAAGGCTTGATGAAACGTGCCAAGATGAATTACAACTTCAACAAGAAAAGCTTGTGAAAGTAAATGATTCTTCCCAAGAATTACCAAAGGAATGGAGGTATGCAAAAGCTCACCCTAAAGATCTCATAATTGGTGAACCATCACAAGGTATGAAAACTAGATCTTCTTTTAAGAACTTTTGTAATCATTTTGCTTTTGTCTCTCAATTTGAACCAAAATCTTTTAAAGAAGCCGAAAATGACGAAAGTTGGATTTTGGCTATGCAAGAAGAATTGAATCAATTTGAGAGAAATCAAGTTTGGGAATTAGTCCCTAGACCCAAAAATCATTCTATTATAGGCACTAAATGGATTTTTAGAAATAAAGTAGATGAAAATGGCACCATTATTAGAAACAAAGCTAGACTTGTTGCTCAAGGATACAATCAAGAAGAAGGTATTGATTATGAGGAAACCTTTTCACCGGTTGCTAGATTAGAATCAATTAGAATGTTATGTGCATTTGCATGTTATAAAAATTTTACATTATATCAAATGGATGTCAAAAGTGCATTTTTAAATGGTTACATTATGGAGGAAGTATATGTAGAGCAACCTCTTGGTTTTCAAAATCATGATTTTCCAAACCATGTTTTCAAACTCAAAAAGGCACTTTATGGCTTGAAACAAGCACCAAGAGCATGGTATGATAGATTGAGCAAATTTCTCATTGATAATGGTTTCGAAATGAAAAAAGTTGATACTACTCTTTTTGTTAAAACAAAAAATGATGATTTATTAATTGTTCAAATCTATGTTGATGATATTATATTTGGTGCTACTAATGTCTCTATGTGTGAGGAATTTTTCAAGTGCATGCAACAAGAATTTGAAATGAGCTTAATGGGAGAATTAAATTTCTTCCTTGGACTTCAAATCAAGCAATCAATAGATGGGATCTTCATTAATCAAGCTAAATACACAAGAGATCTTCTCAAGAAGTTTGGCATGGATAATTCAAGGACATATAACACACCTATGGGTACATTAACCAAGCTTGACAAAGATGAGAAAGGAAAAGATGTTGAGGTAACAAAATATCGAGGTATGATTGGCTCTCTTTTGTATTTAACTGCTAGTAGACCTGATATTATGTTTAGTGTGTGTATGTGTGCTAGATTTCAATCTTGTCCAAAAGAATCTCACCTTAAGGCTGTCAAAAGGATATTTAGATATCTTCTTGGAACCATAAATCTAGGTCTTTGGTATCCTAAGTGTGATAATTTTGATCTAATTAGTTATTCCGATGCGGACTTTGCTGGAAGTCTTCTTGATAGAAAGAGCACTAGTGGCTCTTGCCATTTTCTAGGACATGCACTAGTCTCATGGTTTAGTAGAAAACAAAATTCTGTTGCCTTATCAACCACGGAAGTCGAATATATTGCAGTAGGAAGTTGTTGTGCACAATCTCTTTGGATGAAACAAATTTTAAAAGATTATGGTGTGGTATTTGATCATATTCCCATCAAATGTGACAATACAAGTGCCATCAACATTTCAAAAAATCCCATACAACACTCTAGGACTAAGCATATAGAGATTAGACATCATTTTATTAGAGATCATGTGCAAAAAGGTAATATTTCTTTAGAATTTATTCCCACCGATAAACAATTAGTCGATATATTTACTAAACCCCTTAGTCAAGATAGATTTAACATAATTAGAAGAGAATTAGGCATGTTGGATATGTCTTAATTTTGCTTTAATATGATAATCTTTGAATGGTAGCATATGTTAAGGGGGAGAATATATTTAGGGGGAGTAGTTAATTTGATTACATTTTTTTTGATGATAACAAAAGGGGGAGAAATAGTTGGATTGCTTATATTCATAACAAGTGCCATTTTTTTGTTTATTCTTGATTTTATTTTCATTCTTTATTTTAGATATTATTTGAAAGCAATCAATGGTTTGTCATCATCAAAAAGGGGGAGATTGTTAGCCCTAAGGCTACATGATAATTTTGATGATAACAATACACATTGATTATTGAGATTTACTAACATGTTTATTTATGTGCAAGAGTAATATCATTGAAATAATTGTAAAATCAAGAAGAGGCTTATTAAAATGAAGTGTTGAAGCTAAGGAGAGGACTACATGTTAAAGGCACCAAAGTTTAAGAACAAGGTTTGATTCAAGGAATATGACACATGAGTAATGTTCAATCAATTGGTCATATATTTCTCTAAAGTTATCCAAATGATGTGATTCTTAAGCCTTTGGAAAGCTTACTCAATTTATAACATTTCATATGTTTTAAAGAAATTTAAATTTCAAGTGTAAGGTTGTCCAAATGATCATGCAAGTTGAAAGACAAATTGAAGCAGCTGACATGAGCACCGAATACTCTTTTGGACATATCTTGAGCTAGAAAAATCAAAATGACTTGATTATTATGGAATTGGAAAGAGGACATAATGAGAAACATTTCATATGTTTTAAAAAAATTCAAATTTCAAATATAAGGTCGACATAATTGACATGCAATTCGGTGGACTGGCACAAGGAAGAAAAATCAACTCACATGAGCACCGAATGGTGTTTTAGCCATATCTTAAGATAGAGATATCAAAATTCTTTGATTCTTAATGTTTTGGAAAGATTATTTAAATATGCAGATCTTTTATGTTTTGAAGAAATTCAAATTTCAAACGGAATGCTGACAGAATTATCATTCAAATCGGTGGATTGACACAAGGAAGAAAAATCAAGTCACATGAGCACCGAATGGTGTTTTGGCCATATCTTGAGCTACAGATATCCAAATGACTTGATTCTTGATGCGTTGGAAAGCTTATTCAAATGTACAGATCTTTTATGTTTTGCAGATTTTCAAATTTCAAACAAAAAATTGACAAAAATGACAGACAAAATTACGATTTTTATGGTGGGCAGAAAATTTGGAGATGGTGTCTTCACTTGATTAAGTTCATCCTATTTGCCTATAAAAGGAGCCCTTCTCCTATGCATTTAGCAAGAGCAAGAGAAGCATTTTATCAAGCAAAAAATAAGAGATATATCAAGTCTAGAGAGTTTTATATTCTTTATCTACTCTTTGAAGAGAGTTATACTTTTATTGTAAAAATTTACTTTGTTCTTGTATTGTGGTGAGAGTGAGATCTTCTTGTAAAGGATAAAAGTTATCCTTGAGAGAACTCTTTCCTTGGTGAGGTTGTTCATCAAGAAGAACTCTTGGTGTGGTGTTATCAAGAGTTGAAGGAAGTTGCCTTGGTGAGGTTGTTCATCAAGAAGAACTCTTGGTGTGGTGTTATCAAGGGTTGAAGGAAGTTGCCTTGGTGAGGTTGTTCATCAAGAAGAACTCTTGGTGTGGTGTTATCAAGGGTTGAAGAAAAAGTCTTGGTGAGGTTGTTCATCAAGCAAGTTGTAAAGATTTCTACAACTTAGTGGAAAGCTTAGCTCGTGGAGCTAGGAGCCCGTGGACGTAGGCAAGGTTTGCCGAACCACGTAAATTGAGTTTGCACTCTCTCTATCCCTATCTCTTTATATTTACTTGCACTTGTGATTGTTCTTTATTGCTATTCTCTTGATTGCATTCTATTTTCATCTTCTTCACCTTTATTTTCAAAGAAAGAGTTAAATAATTTTGATCTTTCAAGAAAAGTTTTCTAAATCCGTTTTTATAAATAAAAACCCAATTCACCCCCCCTCTTGGGTTGCCATACCTGGGTCAACAAAGTTTACCACTTTACTTGAAAGCATAAACTTGTTGATGTAGGCTTAACTTGAGTATATATTCTCTATGACTTACAACTCTTGAACACCAAATTTTTTCAAAAAAAAAATTATTTGAGAAAGAGAAATTAAAGGATAAGTTGCTTTTTAAAATAAGTTGTTGTTTAACTTGAAAGAGAAACCAAATTCATGAAGTGATTAGTGTTGATTTATTATTCATTGATATTAATTATTTGAAGTTGTAAATGGAAACTATCAGGCATCATGGAAAAGACCAAAGTACCCATGACAAGCTATCCCAGATTGTCTCTCCTCGAGAGCATCTTTTCATGTCATCTTTGACCTCCTTAACTTAAGCACTTTAGGTCCTGAATAAATCACTTAGTAGCTTGGTAAGCATAAACTCTCAATCTCCAAGTCGCCGGGCACACTAAAAACCCTAAGATAGTACAGTGCAACAGTTGTGTAATGCATTTTTTAAGGAAACGGTGGTGGCCCCCCCTCCACCTACTCAACTTGGCAGGCTCGCGTGTAGAGATTGCAGAGATATGGTCCCTCCTTCCACATGTTTGCTTATGATTTGGATAACACATTGATGGTGATAGCAGCCTAGCTTCGTGATTAAGCAAGCTCATCTAGCGTGGGATGAGCGGTTCAGATTGCTCACATGAATCAGGTAAGAATTATCATTTTGGCATCCGAGGAATGTCCTGAGTATTAGATCACGAATGAAGAAAAAACAGTAGTCTATCCATACTTATTTGCTTTCCCCAAACCAGAGAAAAAACACATGAACACTGGCATCCAAACTCCATTGTTACTTTCGTTGGCCTTTATTCTATACATATTTTGCCTTTGTCGCTCATTAAAAATGCCTTTTATGCCTTGCTGAGTGTATTTCTCTAGAACATGGTTGCCTTTTATGCCTTGCTGAGTGTATTTCTCCAAAACATTGTTGACTTGAGCATCGAAGGGACATGCCAGACACCACAGGCGTCTTTTAACCTCTTTCTGTGTTTTGCAACTAACTATTATTGGCAAGCAAAGGGGAAGAAAGGTGTAGCAATTCTTGGGCTTCATTAAATGTCCTCGACGAGCAGTAGAGAGAGACCTGCTGATCCCACTTCTCAGTGATCATCCAGCTAATTCATAGCACGTCACATGCAAGTCTCTCAAAATACATGTCGAGTTATCAGTGGTGCTATTTTTCTACGTCAACTAAAGTTTATATTGATTAGTTGTGTATATAATATTTACCTAATTAATTATTTGAAGTTTATCTAGTTAGTTGTACAACCTTGTAATCGGTGCAATGATACAATGACTTATACTAAACATATGAAAATGTAGACACGTAAATAAAATTTCTTAATCATTTATAACAAAATTGACGTGGACTATTTATTTTTTTTCTAAACTATAAAAAGTTGTAATTATCACCTAAATTTCTAAATAATTTTTTAATACTCTTTTTATAATATTTATTTGCAACCGATGTAATTCTAGCTAGATCTATTTACTGACGAGGAACGGGGTTCCTCAAGTTAACAAAAAGGGGGGGAGATGTAGACAGAGGAAATGGGAGAAACAATAGAAGAAATTGAGGGAGAAATAGAGTAAAATTGAGGGAGAAGACAATCTTTTTTCTAAAAGATCAAAAAACCAATAACAACCAAATCTAAGAAATAAAATAACTAAAGACACTTATTTATAGTATCTACAATCATAACTTAACTAGGAAATAGAATCTAATTCCAACTAAACAAGAAAATATCAAAATTTAAATCCTCGATAAAATAGTAAACTATTAATTAGGATAATAACTCAAATTAAGAATACTCTTAATTTAGAAAGTCAAAATCCCTAAAATCAAAATTAAAATCCTTAATTTATTCCTAATATGTTCTACATCAATTCTCCTCCTCTTGAAAGAATTTGACTCCTGGCGAGTTTTTAAGGAGGAAGTTGCCAATATACAAGGAAACGCTACGTCTTATCTTGCACGATCATTGAAAAGTCCTCAACCTAAATCTTTACTTCATAGTGATCCAATAGCATAAGCACACATGATAGAAACATTGATGATGCTTCAATAGCTTCTAAATTTGGTATAGAAATAACACTTCTCATGAAAGAGTTCACCAAGGACTTAGACCCAATGATAAGAGTCGGTGAACCGAAATATAACTCGCAACCTATGAAATTAATTTCTTGAATGATTTCATGAGATTCTTCTTCACATATTGATTCAACTTCACATATAGGCTCTACATCATTCTTCAAATTCGTTTTGCCCTTGACTTCGATAGGACTTTTAGATTCATGCCCATCTTCAAGATCAATATCACTTGCTTCATCACTTTCATACTCGGCCTCACTTGATGTAACCATATGTTCATCCGTGATAATTTGTTTTTGCGCACAACGCCTTGAGGAAAAGCAGGCAAGATCAACGTTAAACGTTTCAATAAGAATTGCAATGATTTCATCACATCGGGCTTTAATTCTATCAAATTTTTTTCCCAATCTGTCAAGTCTATTTTCGATACGATTAGTCATACAGACCAAACTAAGGAGAGGATGTAGACGGTTGGCCATAGGATCTAAGGGTGTTCACGGGTCGGGTTTTTTCATACCCGATCACAAACCCGACACTGTTCAAACCCGATTATTTTAACCCGATTCGGGTTACTATTTAATACCGACCCGACAAAAACCCGATCGGGTCGGATCGGGTTTAATTTAATTAGGTCAAATATCCAAACCCGATTTGCAATCCGATACTGTTCAAACCATATTATTTTAACCCGATTCGGGTCACTATTTAATACCGACCCGAGAAAAACCCGACCAACCCGGTCGGGTCGGGTCAGGGATTTTTGAACACCCATAATAGGATCTAAACAATGGATTAAAGTGAAAATTCTAAAACCTGGAGGATAAAGGTGAAAACTTTTGAACAGTGATCCGATGTAAACAGTAACTCAGATGAACAGTAACCACTGTGAATAGTCACTGGTGAACAGTAACTCCAGTGAATAGTGACTGTATTTCTTTTTTTTTTGTGTTTTTTTTTTAAAGGGTGATCGAAGATGAGATTGAGGTAAAGTAAATTAATGGTGGTGGGGGGTTTGAGATTTATGGGTTGAATAAAAATCTAAAGGATAAATAGTACAAGAAGGGATCAAAACCACGCTCTGATACCAATTGATGAGGAACGGGGTTCCTCAAGTTAACAGAAGGGGGGGGGGGAGATGTAGACAAACGAAAGAGGAGAAACAATAGAAGAAATATAGGGAGAAATAGAGTGAAATTAAGGGAGAAAACAATCTTTTTTCTAAAAGATCAAAAAACCAATAACAACCAAATCTAAGAAATAAAATAACTAAAGACACTTATTTATAATGCCGATAATCATAACTTAACTAGAAAATAAAATTTAATTCCAACTAAACAAGAAAATATCAAAATATAAATCCTAAATAAAATAGTAAACTATTAATTAGGAGAATAACTCAAATTAGGATTACTCCTAATTTAGGAAGTCAAAATCCCTAATAATAGTCAAAATCCCTAATTAATTAAAATTCTTAATTTATTCCTAATATGTTCTACATCATTTACCTTATATATATATATATATAGAGGGTCATGCTATAGCATACTGATTGCATCAATGTACCTAGTTACAAATTTTTATAAAAATATCTATAAAAGTTGACCTATATAAAAGATGGGAAAATGTCTATAGAAGTTGGGAATATCTATTTTCAATTTATATTTACATAAAGTTGAAAATTAGCGTCTCAAATTACAACTAAGTGTTTCCAAGCTTTTTAAAATTAGCATATGAAATTTGAAAATAGGTATTCCCAACAATTATATACGCATTCTGATTATTATGAATATTTTTCTGAAATTTTTGAAGCATAGCCATATACAGAAATGGAACATAGGCTTTGTTTATCTATTTCAGTATTTTACAAGTAGCCCCGCAATTCTAATAGACGAAAGGGCCCGCTCGTCGACAGATGTCTAGGAGTCTATCCACTAAACATCGTCTAGACAATAAATAATTGTACGGTCGGAAACCTCTGAACTTCGAGCAGAGGGCTGTAATGGCGTACAAAAAGGTGTACTGTGCAGAGACCAAAGTCAACTCCAAGTCACTCGCTATCCTACATTTCTTGAACATTTCTACAATCACATCGATGCTTCCCCAAGCTATAGCACAAACCTCAGAAGCACACGATCATACCTCATCTCCGCCCCGCTTACGCGGTCCGAATGTGGTCCCCACTTTTTCCCCGCACTCAGATGCTGGATCTGGGTCCTTGAATTTAAAAATCAGATGACCCGAGCTCATGTGGGCTTCATGCGGTGTCGTCACCCTATTCGTGTATTAACAAGACGCCTTTTTCTCTCTCATCAAGAAGGCCAATCACCCGACGCCACGAGTACCGTTAACACCACTGATGTACACGTAAACATTACCAAATAAAATTTGAAACGCTTGTGATAAGGGATCAATTCAAAACCATGTCCAAAAGCGTCAAATCGGTTAGGACAAAGGGTTAAATACCGTCTGTGTCCACAAACACGTCATGGATCCGCGTGATGAACATACAAACTAAGGAAGGCCGTAGGATGAGGACACAAACTCGCGTCCCCCAGCCGTTAGATGGGTCATCCAACAACTTTCTCAATTTCTCATCCCCTGCCGTTTTCCCTCGAATCCGAACCTCAAGAAAAACCAACCTCTACCCCTTTTAAATCCCCACACTTTACCTTCTTCACCTCACACAAACAGTCCCTTCGCGCACACACTCTCTCCTCCTCTCTCTCTCTCTCTCACTCTCACTCTTTTGATACTCTCATGGCTTCAACTGAAGATTCTCTTAACCCACCTCAACAACCTCCTGTTTTACCACAACAATCGCAACAACAACAGCAGCACCAGGCTTCTACCCTCCCGCAATACCCGGAGGTAGTGTTTAGTTTTTTATTTTGAAGGATGGGTTGTTTACTTCATAGTTTATAATTTACTTGAGCTGGTTGTGCTGGTTTGTTTGCATTAGATGATTATGGCTGCAATCGAGGCTTTGAACGAGAAGAATGGGTCGTCCAAGCCCGCGATCTCCAAGCAAATGGAGGCGACCCACCCGGATCTGCCGCCGGCTCACTCCACACTCCTCACCCACCACCTAAACAAGATGAAACAAAGCGGCCAGATCGTCATGGTCAAGAACAACTACATGAAGCCTGACCCAAACGCCCCACCCAAGAGGGGTCGCGGCCGTCCACCAAAGCCCAAAACACCACTCCCACCTGGAACAGTGGTGTCGCCACCCAGGCCACGTGGACGTCCACCCAAGCCGAGGGATCCCTTCGCGCCACCGGCCCCACCTAAGACGACGAGCTCAAGTGGGAGTGGGAGGCCACGTGGTAGACCTCCAAAGAAAGCTAAGACTGCTCCATCCGCCGCTCCTTCCGTCACGGCTGCTGCAACCGGAACTCCTAGAGGTAGAGGACGGCCACCGAAGGTGAAACCAGCGGTTGCGCCGGTTGCCGGTTAACTGTAGTTGAAAAAGAGAGAGAGAGGGGGAGAGAGGGTTAGGTTCTTTAGGTGTGTTAGTTTCTACTAATTGATGTTTTAGCTTTTTAATCTTTTTTTTTTTTAATTTTAATTTTAATTTAATTTATGTAGTGAGTGTTGTAATGGAGTAAGGGTTGTAATGTGACTGTAATTTCCTTGTAAATTGTTCACCGGCTGTTTAGGCTTTTTTCTCTTTTTAATCATAATTTTCCCCTTTTTTTTTATCTGTCTTTATTTTTTTAAAAAAAAATTGAGACTGATTCTGATAACTTTCCCACTCTCTCAGTTACTTTTGCTTTCAATGTTTTTATATTTTTCTGCCTCTACCAACACCAGCTTCCAAATTAAAAATTGGCCAAAAAGTTGCGTTGTTAGATTAGCTTTTCCTTTCTAAAACCCATCAATGGCGAACCTTTACAGGCATTAAATTTGTGCAGCACTGGCAGCATGTTACTGCTTTTCAATGGCATGCTTGGATTGGTGTTGAGGTGTCGTGTCAATTATATTTCTGGTTCTGTTTTGTTTGTAAATATTTTGAAAATATTTGGGCGGGTTTTTGACAAAATTTTAATTTGGGTACTGTTTCGGGCTTTGTGGTGTGGAAAGCATTTTCTATTTTACCAAGGTGTGGCGGAAAGTGGTACGAGTTTTGACCAGGCTTGTAGTTCAATTTTGGTAAGTGGAGTGGACAAACCAAGCAGAAGCTTTTAGCTTGTTCAAACTTGGTTTCGACATCATTAGATAAGATTGTACTGCAGATTAATTTAATGCTCGCATTGAATATATAAGCAATTTAACATTTATGATATTATAAATTGAAATTTCATGTTAGATTAATAATATACCTCATGTTGGTTTTTTAATTTATACTTTAAATGATGTTAATTGATTTGGAATTATTGTGCATGACAAACTGAAGTGAAAAATGGCATGACTTCTTAAAGAATTATCGCATTATATTAAACGTAAAAATTGGAATATAAATTTAAAAGTTCGAAAAATATTAGCTGTAGAACTAAAAGTTGTTTATCATAATGATATTATTGATCTAAATTTAAATTTCATGTTAGATTGATAGCATATCTCATGTTGGTCTTTTGATCTATATTTTAAATGATTTTAATCGATTGGAAATTGTTGTGCATGACAAACTGAGGTGAAAAATGGCATGACTTCTCAAAGAATTATTAAATCATTTTAAATGTAAAAATTGGAATACAAATTTAAAGGATGGAAAAATATCATCTGTAGAACTAAAAGTTGTTTATCATAATAATATTGTTGATCCAATAATAAATTTGTACAATAAACCCTCGATAAATTAATCATGTTGAGACTATGAAAAATTATTGTTTTATCAAAGTTATTTATTTGTCAATAAATAAATGATTTATTAATTTATCGATAAATGATTAATTATTAATTTAAGAATATTTTTATGTTTTAATTATTTGTAATATATTTTTTTATTAAGATTCATGTATTTGTTATTAATTTAAAAAAATGAATCGATAACATCAAAATTTAATGGATTATACAAAGTCATTTCTATTGTACATAGTAAAGGACTAATGCATATGTCAGCTTATGATTATCATGATCCCGATTATTGTTGTATTTTATCACCTTTTTTTTTTTCGAAAGAGGACGTTCAAGTAATAGTAATCTCAAATAATTACTTACTATGATACGAAAAACTATAATAAATAAGGTGCATGCTTTGCAGAAATTTAAGAATAAGATTGACTTTAGTTTATATATAAAGAAAAAAGCAAAAAACTTTAGATGCATATATTAAAAAGTAACATAATTAAGAAACTAGAAGTTATTAAGAAAAAATCACCTCAATATTATGAAATTGTTATTTATTATAATTATTTGATCAATTATTAGTTTATATTTTTGTTTGGCTCTAAAGGATTCGAAAAAAAAATTATCTTATACATTTAGCGAATTTTTTAATTTAATAACTAGGCCTGAGTCAGGATCGAAAGATTTTATTATTTAATCCAGATTATTAATTTATCAAACATTTATATATCGAGATTTTGCTATACTTTGCATATAGTTTCTAAATTTGGGAATTTTAGATTTTTCTAAGTGAAGTTATTTACAAAAGAAAAAAAAAAACCTCCACATCTATATTTCTGAAAATACACCAACTATTAGAATTCTAAAATTCAATTTTTTATTTGATTTTTGTTTAACATTTCACGAATGACCTTATTTAAACCACAAAATTAAGTAGAATTTTGAGTTTATTTCATAATACAATAAAAAGGTAAAATAATTTACAAAAATTTGACTTTATTTCTTTTTTCAAAAAATGATTTTATTATAATCTCACACATTTATATGAATTTTTTATAACATATTTCTTAAAGTAATTTTTCAATCAATTAAGTTATAATTTATTGTGCCTGTGTTAAGAGATGAGAAACATAAAATCTAATTTAATAACAGAATGCACTTAGAAAATGAGTGGTGAAGAGTATGTTTTGGGCATGTTGAAATAAATACACTTTTACACGATTCCAAAAATATTTAAAATCCACTTTAGAAAATTATTTGACAATGGTTTTTTTCGAAAGCATTTTTCAATTAGAAAACTAAAAGTGCTCCAAATAAAAAAACTTGACTTAATAAATGCTTTTCAAGAAAAATGCCCTCCTTTCAACTCTGGCTACTTGACTCGTTCAAGCATTTGATTAACGTAAGTGGAATCCAAAAGCCTACGTCACTCTTCACCAAATTTATTCTTTATTCTATGGGATTATTTTATAATCCTATGTTACGGTCAAAAGTAAGTCAAAATGGCAAATAACAATGTCCACCTTCTCACAATTAGAAAATGGAGCCGTTAAGAAGATAAAATAAATCAAATAATTTGCTATTAATTTCAACACTCCATTAATTACAAAATAAATTTAAAATTTTGGATCCCACCCATTACTCATTTCTCATCATAACTTGAAGCTACAACTTAGCCTTCAACTAATTCCTTAACAACGTATTCACAAACAGTAGTGCTAGACTTACAATCTAAGTATAAATCAAACTCATTAACCTGACATAACAGTTTACATAGCAAAATTTCCCTAAAGAAGAAAAAACCAAAAAAGACAAAAAAAATTACATCCCTGATAGGATTTTGCTATGTAGATTATCACATCAGATTGTAGAGTGTGATTATATGTAGATTATAAGTCCAGCATTACTGATTCACAAAACTAACTAAATTCAATCATATCTTTCATATATTAACAAAAGAATATCTACCAAAATCTCCTAAGCCTAGATCTCCATGGGACGTTTACCATGAGGGTCTCTTCTTGGGCTTGTACGAGTTGATGTAGAGGCTGTAGCAGTATTAGTATTAATATTAAAGCTTGAATCACATGAATGGGAATGGGAAGAACTTCTGGTCTCGCCGGATGTTCCAGCAGTTGATGACATCATTGCTGCTGGTCTCCGAGCTCTTCTATATCGAGAACCTGGTACTCCAGGTCTGGTTGGTTCTTCCAGACTGCCTGGTGAAGGTTTTTTTGATAACATTACAACGACACGTTGCATTTCAGGTCGTAACTGAGGGTCACCTTGTGTGCATAGCAAACCTATATGGATGCACATAGCTATTTGGTCAGTGGCCTGTGAATCTGCTAATTTTGAATCGACAATCTCCAGGCTCCTGCCTTTTTTATAGAGTTTATATGCCTGACAACAAAATTGGAACTTGCAAATGTCAAAAGATCTGCCAAGATTCCTCTATCGCATCATATTGAATTGAATGCTTAAGGACTTGCATCACATAAATTACTTTTGAGACATGGAAACCAATGTTTGAGGCTAGTAGATGATCTCACGACCGTTTTACCGTAAATAATAAGATATTAATAAAGTTCAGATCATAAACTTACCCAATCAAGTAAATTCTGTGCATCTACATCTAAACTGAAGTTTGAGTTCCTCTGTCCACTGATCAGCTCCAAAACTACAACCCCGAAGCTAAACACATCTGCCTTAACTGATAAATGTCCGTGCATCACATACTCTGGTGCCATATATCCACTATGAGAAGAAAGAAAGATCTCATATTAGATTAACATACACAAATCAAGCTTAGCCCACACAAAAATTATACAAGGCACCTGACAACATACTTGGTACCGGCCACACGGGTGTTAACATGTGTTTGATCTTCTGGAAAGAGGCGGGCCATGCCAAAATCAGCAATCTTTGGCGTCCACTTTTCATCAAGTAACACATTACTGGCCTTGATATCTCTGTGGATGATGCGTTTGTGTGAATCTTCATGAAGGTAAAGCAATCCCCGGGCAATTCCAGTGATAATGTCAAACCTTCGCTTCCAATCAAGCTCCTGACTTCTATGGGATTCTGCACAAACAGATTATCACAGGCATAATTACTATGACCATAAAGTGAAACTGTTCATTTTATTGAAGCCTATAAAAGAAAGTTACAAGTAAGATAGCTGCCATGTTATTTATTTATTTAATATCATGAGATTGGTGATCAAGAATGTGGTTTAAACTTGGTGCCTATTTCCCACTTTGAGGGCTGCCATATTTGTGCCAGAATCGATCAAAGAATTGAACAGTTCATAACAATTAGTTGATTGGCACATACAAATGCAATTGAAAGTCAACTGAGACAAAGGTAAGTCAATGTCTTATTAAGTGTCTCTTCCAGAAAATCTCAAGGAAGTTAAACATTTTATACGAGGAAAAAGAAGAGGAATGAAATGTTTCAAATTGATTTAGTTGACACTCACCCAAATTATTGCCACAAGTGTTCGATGTAGGAATCCAAATACTGGTATCATTCAGAACTAGAGGCACCCCAAAAGAAAAGCTCAAAAGAAAAAAAAAAAAACGGAGAGAAAAAGGCCTATGAACCAGTGGGACACCTTGTCTTGTGCCTTCATGTTGAAAGATTTTGACTTTTAGCATGATAAATCAACAGATGGGTCATAGTCAATGTCACTTGGTCACAATTTTCTTTTCCTAAAGCAAAAGATAAGCAAGTCTCTTCTAAATTTATGCATCAATTCACTAAAAAGGTCCTCAGATTGGAATCAATTGATCCAATGTCATGACAGCCAATGAAGCCCAGCGTCGTTGTCATTTAGTTTCAATTTCCAAGAATTTAAAGTTTTTCCAAAATATTTATAAGTATTCGTCCTAAATTGGACACATCAACTCAGAGAAAATAAATCAATTCAAATATTAGAACAACAGTTACATCAAACCATGATGCTAGGTATATCAGCGTAAATAAGCTAAAAGAAAGCAGTAGTTCTGTAAAAATTTCTACAAATGCGGTACTAACAGCCACTCCCTCCTAGAAAATGAAGGAAAATTTAAATGAGTGTCATAATGCTATGTACATCGACACAAATAAGGACTCTACATTTCTCCCAAAATTTTGAAAGAAAAGAAGCTGATGACTTAATGACTGCATACTCATTAAAACTTGATAGAAAATTTCCTGCCTCCAAAACTTTCAAGAACGCCAAGGAAGACTAAGTTATTCAACTCTTTATTGCAATAGTCCATCACACAATTTTAACATAATTGCTTACAAGCTTTCGTAGAACTAAATGAGTTTGAAGACAAATTTATTTTACAAGAGTGATTAAAGGACTATCTATTCCAAGGTGAAAATTCATCATCTATGCTTGTCAAATTGAGATTGATCACTCATCCAAGCCAAGCAATTTCTTCCAAGTCTAGCAAAAATCTATTTGCTATACAACTTGATGACCAAACAGAAAAGTGTATTACTTTCGTTTAGGCATGCCAAACAGACACAATTGAATTAAGAACTGAAAAAGAGAAAACTGTATGAGAACGAAACCCTATGAAAGATCATTCAGTTAGGATTCTCCTATATTTAGGAGTTAAAAAAAAATGAAATGGAAGGTATGCTACTCAAAACTAACAGTGTGCCAAAATACAGTATCCTGTAACCGCATTAACATCATTGGCATTACTAAAATGTGCTATGTTCTACTAAAAATCCTTTTAGTTTCTTTTGTAAGAAATCAAAATGCTCTAGTAAATGAGTGTCTTATACTTACTGAATAGAAGCTTGTCGAGACTCTCATTACTAACATATTCATAAACCAATAGCTTCTCCGTGCCATGGACACAGTATCCTAAAAGATTAACAATATTCCGATGCTGCACACGAGCCAACAGCTTGGCCTCATTCTCAAATTCCTTTTTCCCTTGACTTGAGCTATGAGACAGCTTCTTCACTGCAATTTCTCTCCCATCATCTAATTTTCCCTGTAAAGAAAGGCCCCAGAAGTCGTTATTGCCTTGTTTAATTATTAGGAAATCAAAGAAACTCCACCTCTTGAAGGTTAGGATCTAGCAAAACAAAGTTAAAATGTGAAGCTCAGAGGAACATTCATCAATAGATATAAGCACAACAAAACAGAGCAAATACATAGCATACCTTTAGGCTTCTGATAGCAACAGAATTCGTCCAAGTAACAAATTTCTATTTAAAAATGGTCACGAATGCGAAAATCAAACACTTCAGAGAAATCTACTTGAGCAAGATTACAAATGCCACTATATACATGAACATGATAAGAAAATTATGGTAATTTGCTTCCTGTACCAAACCATTTCACTAATTAGAGTTTAACAAAAAAAAAATCACAATCTTGTGTCATCTTAGCTGGTTAAGATTTTGAGGTAATGAAGATAGGGGCGGGGGGGTGGGGTGGGGTGGGTGTGGGGAGGGAGAGATGGGATGGGGGCGGGGCGCGCGGGAGAAGAAAAAGAAAAGAAAACCCTTTTGAATGTGTCTTGGAGCAGTTGTTGGAGAGTTGGGCTGTTAGGTCAAGTGCGTCTTTTCCAAAGCGCTTATGTAGACTTTTCAATGAAATCTAAAACAAAATTTGCAAAAGATTGATTGAGCAGAACAGCAATTTCAATGCCAAAGAAGAAATCAATTATAACTTTGCTCCAGATAACAGGATAAAACAAACTAATAAAAAAATGGCGACAGAAACTTAAAGAGGAAATGTGAAATTACAGTAAAGTTTCATCAAATCTTCTCAGCAACCAAGCAAACTTAAAATTCCCCGTAAAAGCTCCTCCTAAAAAAAAATTTTACCTTGTAAACAGGTCCAAATCCTCCCTCACCAAGCTTGTGAGTAGGATGGAAATTTTTGGTAGCAGAAACTAAGGTTTCATAAGCAAAGTGCTTCTGTTCCTGCGCAGCAATCCTCTCCAAGTCCCCTTCATTCTGCCCCTCTAATCAAACCACAAAATTGAAGAACATAAGATCACCATATCAACTTCATTCATGCAGCAGATCACAGCAGACAACCAAAAAAAAAAAAAGAACTGGGATTTCTTCAAAGTTCATTTGGGTAGTGCTCGTTACCTTTGCTAGAACCAAGGTTGAAAGGTTTAAGTAAATTCCGAAAAAAATTCTTGGTTTTGCTCATGGCCTTTCTCTGCTCATGGAAAGATTAAAAACAAAAAGGACGAGGCTCTTCACTCAAAACAAAATCGTTTCTTGAAATCTGGGAAATATCAATGATTCTTCACAGCGTACGAAATGAAAACAGAAAAAAAAAAAAAAAGATTTCCCCCCCTCTTTTCTTTAAAAAAATATGTTTTTTGTTTGTGTGTAACGCTATGATAAACTGATGCTTCTGAGGTGTTTTTTCATGGAAGGAAGGTGATATGAACGATGTTGTCTCCGTTGGAAAAAAAAGCGTGTTGACCGTCAGGGGCCCTGCCCCGGTTGACTAACATGGATTATTTGCCATTCGAGTGTTTTGGCTTCACATTTAATTGTTTTTACAAATAATAATAGTCAAAGCAAGTTATTATACATTATGACATGAGCAGATTAGAATGACATTTAGATTGAGACTGTTCAAGGTTTAGTTCAATGTCTTGCAAAAGCAACTCAGAAGTATCGTTTTATTTATTATATAACAAGAGAAAAGAAAAACAGCCTTGGACAGTGGACATCTCAATCTCAAAAGCGCTTTTGAATGGCTCACGCGGCCTTTATTTTGTAGTAAATTTATATTATAACTCATCTTTTGCTAATAAACTACGGAAAGCTTCTTTATCTTTGTGTTAGTGATTTGATGAGAATCCATTATTACCACCCACTCATCTTCTAAATTAGGTCAAATATCAAATGAGTAATTAAGTTTGGTTTTTAATTTTGAGCGCATAATTAAAAAAATACCTAAATTTGATTTTTAATGTGATATTTAAGTAAACCTTATAATGGTTGATGATGTTCTTCATTTGTTGAATTTCGTTTACTTTACAATACAAATTGTACTCGCAACAAAATAATGAATAATGTTTGAGTGTTTGTATAGGAAAAAGTTTATTTAACGATTATTTGTTCCTTCAATTTATATACTTATATCACATTAGCATCATTTTCTTCTTTTATTTATCTTAACAACTACTATAATTTGAAACTAAAATCCATCTAATAAAGATTACTAGCTTGACGTGTGAATGATGTAATACATCGATTACGTTTCACATAGTAATTAATGCGATGGAACCGGATGTTAGTGTGAGATAGATAGATCCGTACATGTATATAAAATAATGATATTTAAAGTCACCATATTCAAAAACGTGAATTCTGCAAAGAAAAAAACAATTACTAAAAGAATATGATTAATCTTATAAACACATTTACGACATATTGTATACGCCGATCATGTTTGGTACGTAAAATTATATTGTATTATTTTATAATATTATATTAAATAGTATAATATATATAATTGGTTACAATTTTACGTAGTACTAAACTCCACCAATCCACGCAATGTTGGTGGAGTTTTTGGCATGTAAGCCATCTTTTGGCCGCTAAGGCGGTAGAAAGTTCGGTTGATAAATCCATCACTATGGCGTAGATCAATTCATCCCGATTATTTTGATAGTAAATGTGTCCCAAACATGTTAGAGCAATGGCCAGAGACCGACGGTAGCGACGATCCAATCAAATTCCAATGAATGACAATTGATTAAAAATACTAAATTTTTTTATAAAATTAAATTTTTATATTTTATATATATTTAAAACATTATTATTATTTTTTGCTATAAATTAATTTAATACATAGGTGTGCCAAATACAACTTATTTTTTATATAATACTATTTTTAATACTGTATAATATAATATAATATTATATTACACTGTACAATGTCGAGCACTAGACATTATTATTAGGTAGACAAATTTTTCATAACCCGTATATATAGGTTATTGTCGCAATCTACTACTAATTAAAAAATTAGACAATGATGTTAATAAATACAACGTTTCTAATGTTTTCATGACTTTCTATATGTCACTGATTCACAATCCAATAACAATTTGTATTTCAACCTACGACCAAAAGGAGTTAGCAAAAGCTGATTTTGCAGCCAGATTCCACTTTTAATAAATAAGAAAAAGTAGCTTTATATATAATTGCTTTCCAAGATGAAACAAAGAAATCAAAGGGCTAGTGCGAAAGTTTGTTTTCTCCTCAATTGATAGTCAAACTTGCCTTGAGAATAATCAATAAATTAATTAATCAAATCGTAGTCCAAAGAAAATTGGTGTTAATTACTTGTTAATAAACCAACTAATTGATCTTGCTTTAGAAGAAACTAGGCGTGTCACTCCACTAGTGGGTCCAATCTCGTCAATATCATAATCATTAATCGGCTTTAATTGACGTTTATATAACTTATAACATGTAACATTTTGATCGATTATATTATAGTTTATCTTTGACTTGGTGCATGTATATTCTGTTCTCATATGAATTGCTCTAATTTCCAAACACGTGTCCATTATTTACTCAAGTAATATATTTATTTATACATGTATCTTAAGATTTTTTTTTTCTATAAATTAATCTAGACGATACATGACATTTACCATATAATATTGTTATCTATCTAATTTTAATTGTTTTAATTTTATATTTATTATTAGTCATACAATTATATCATAATATTTGTATATATAACATCAATTTTATTATTTAATTATTATGGAGATATTTTATTCCTTTGTAATTTATAATAACAACGATGACGACAACAACAACAACAATTATAATTCATTAGGTTTGTATGATTGATCGTTTGACATTGATTGCACTAATATTCTATCAATTGCTAAATGGACTATAATTAACTGTATTAATCAACAATAATCTAGAATGAATTAAAATGTTTTTATTATATAAAGTAATAATATCATGTTTAAAATAATAAAAATGTTGGTTGTGTTTGACTATGAATTTTACGTTTTCATTTTCACAAGAATTGTGAGTTTTGATGTTTTAATCGGTAATAAATTTAAAAAACGATAGATGATTTAGAATATATTGAAAATTGTATAAATTAAGATTTTTTTTTCGAAAACATAAACAAATAAATAGGATCAATTCTAAAAAGAACAATACAAATATTATTATACACATTTTAAAAAATATTCTGTTTATATATAATCAAAGCGTAAAATATATATTGAATCGTTAATAAATTGACAGTGATGTAACTATTTATTGGAGTTTCTTAGTCTAACGTCAGTAAATAAATAACATAACATAAGCTCCTTTATAATGCTCCAGGCACTTAATTTAACTTGTAGCCACAAATTGTATAATTTAATCCGTCAAGGACTCAATTTCTCACGTGGCAAGAAAGATAGTCATATGCAAGACTTTTCCCTTATTCAACAACGATAATATATTTATTTTCGCAGAGTCTTTGATTTGAAGTAAGAGATTTTAATTTCATCTTACAAAATACAAATCGTACAATTGTTTTAGCTATATCAAATCAAGAGCCAACTAATCTAGAATTAGGAATGGCAAAGGGTACCATACCCTACTTTTATTAAAAAAAAAAAAATTTGATACCCATCTTAAGGTTCATGATCGTACCATATCCATATCCATTAATAAAAAATCATATCTTATTTATTTATAAAAGAACACCCATATGGTTCAACTATAAAATAATATCAATAATTTAATTAGATTGAATAAAACCCAAACATAACTTAAAACTCTTAACTAACAAAAAACACATAACTTACAAAAACTTTCATGATCTTCTTCTTGCAATTCATCCCAAAAACACTTAACAAAATAAAACTAAAAATACCATAAAAGAGTGATGATAAAAGCCTTAATGATCTTTTTCTTGCAATTCATCAATCATGCTTTTGATCCCAACCCAATAACTCCTGCAACATCAAATGACGAAACAATAGTTATTAAATTTAGTATTCACGTATTTCAAATTATATATTTGAGGGGAAAAGCTAAAAACATGAGAGATGAAAGAGGATGTGATAGTTTTACCATAAAGCTTTCAGGGTTTTAAGTTATGTTAAACCAATGCAGTTTTATGTTTTAGGTGTATACAAAATATTATATTTAAATTAATTATAATAATTTATTTAATATGGCACTTAACGGATTTGAAGGGTATGAGTAGGGTTTAGACTTATACCTTTACCCTATCCATATCCTTCAGGTCTAATTTTTCATGTCCTACATAAATCTATAAAAGTGATATTCATACTTTCCTCATTAGGGTATGGATACATGGGTATGCGGGTAGAATTGTCATCATTATTTAGAATATTGCATTTAAAATATTAAATCAACTATCTTTTTGTACCATAAAGAAAAAAAAAGGATTGTCAAAGAAATCTTAATTTTATATTATACTAAAATTTGAAAGGAAAAATAAGAAAATAAATCAAGTTACGAGGCTTCTTTAATAAATAATCTTGTTTTAAAAATTTGTATGTTATGATCATATTCAACACTAGATAGTGTCAAATAGTGTCTAATAACAGTGTCTAGTAAGTATTTGATAATATTCGACATTCGATCGAAGACTAAAATACGCAAATATTTAGGAATATGATCATTTCTGTAATCCATACTTAAATTTAAATTTGGAGTATTTTATCAATTTTTTCAAATTTGTACTTGTAAAATTGAGATTCCATGGGAACCTTTTCTCACGTTATGAAATAGCTCATCTCGTGTGGATAGAAAGCAAGTCGTCGACCTCGATGATGGAAGAAAGAAGAGGGTTGTAATAAAGAGGAGGAAAATTGTCGGTCCAGTGAAGCAGAAATGGACGAAAATCCAAAGGAATCGTTAATAAGCATGTGAGAGAACAACTACGAGACAGCTATTGCTAACTTATGAATGGGTCAATTGCTTCGAAACAGAAAGATAGAATGCATGCAAATTACCTTTATGGAGAGGAAGATGTCAATTGTCAACCGATAGGTGTGAATACATTTGAACTCATTTAGACTTTTATTTTTCCTTTAAAAATAAAAATTTACTTGTTCTTATTAAATTTAAGCTGATTAATGGGTCTAAGTTTCTGGTTACATATATTAATTTTGGGATAGAAGGCTGTAAATGTGGTGTAGGTGTCCCAAGTACTTGGGCTTCCTCTGTAAAGTTGGGCAGATTTTTTATGCAATTGCTCTTGGGTTTCAGAGACATAGAAAAAGATCTTCAAAAGGCTTGGATTGGTCTGGCCCGAATATATAAATTTACGAAATTAAGAATTTTATTGTGTGGAACGAAATATATACCATATTAACAAAATTCTGTTTTTAATGTAATTATTAATAAAATTTAATGGCAATTTATTGAGAATTTATGTCATATAAAAATGTTTTATATTAAAATTAACAAGACAAAATAGTAATAATGGACAAAATCTTTTTATTTAGTTTATCCATGGATATGATATATTTGAATACTGTTAATTAACTTAATTCTATTCGTAGACGTATCTGTATAATAAATTTTTCTTAAACATATATATTTCTAACTAATAATAGAACTTGAAATGAAGTTGGAAGAGCTAGCGGCAAGCTATCTTTTGATCGTTCTTGAAAGACGAAAGTGAATCCATTATTCTCATTTTCAAATATCAAGCACGGAGAGAAGCTTTTTACCTTAACATTATGAGTTCAGTATTACTCTTCAATTATGATTTATGAATGAATAATAGGCACAAGAAAAATAATAAAATACGTTTCTCATTTTTACATGCAATAAAGTTTACTACTAATATCTTCAAGGGAAGATTGAAAAATGTCTTAAATTAAGGAGATTCTTTGATAAATATCACTGTCCTTAAAAATTTATATGTTATAATTATGTGTGATATCTATTAGTATCTGATATGTACATTCGATAATGTTCGATAGAGTGTATCGACCCGTATCTGACAAGTGTTTAACACTTAACAGAGGGTCATGACATATAAGTTTTTAGAAATGTGATCATTTGTGCGATCCACGCTTAAATTTGGAATATTTTTTGAATTTTCTTAATTTAAATCAACCCTCAAAGGAATATATTGGATTTTCGAAAGATTATAATGGGATGAGTCTGTTTTGTCCTACTTGCGTATAAGCATGTTGTCCCTGTCAGAGGATTGGATTGTGCATGCTAAAACTTTAATAATTTACTTGAATATCAATAATTAATTCCAAATATTATGAGAAATTAATGTGTGGATATTAATTTTCTAGCACAATATCATGTGATGAGTCATAAGAGCCTTCCAATAATTCCAAATAGATTTGTGGACAACATATTATATCTCCATATATACTTGCAGTTTGATTTTTGCATATAATGAATTATTTAATTTAAAAGATTACATATAATCAGACTCAGTCAGAATACTTACACATTTAATTGAGTGGATTTGGTGATAGTAACGGCTCTATTATTGTATTTCGAATAACTTTTAGTTAATAACTGTTCAAGCTCTGACCTTGTTATAGAACTTTGTAAAAGTATTTAGACCAAACCTAATCCATTTGACATTTATCCTTTCAACCCGACTTGGTTGATGATTATTGTCAGAGGTGGATCCACAAATTTTCTTTAAATGGGACACCATTTAGTTTAAAATTTAAATAAATACTTAACTAAATATAATAATTAAGATTTAATCATATTTAATTTTTAGATAAATTAAAAATAAGATAATTTTTTATTTTTGGGTGTGTATACATATACACACACATATGTAAGACTAAAATAATATATTATAGCTTGAAAAAATTTTCTAATATATGTATAAGTTTTAAATTCTTTTTATTATAATTAAATTAATATGTTTTGAATAATATTATTTTAACACTTTATATAAAAACTAAATGTGTTTAATATTTGGATTTTGATATTCTATATTTAAATTTTTTTTGTAATATTTAATTATCTAAATTTAAGATTCTATGTAAATTAATATATTGATGATGAATTAAGTTAACATAATATTTATAAAAATTTAGATTGATGTACCCTATATATTGCAAATAATTTTTTAAATCCATTATGATTATGTATATTCTAAATGCCTTCTAAATAGATTGTATGAATAAATATATTATAATATTTTAATCATGCGATAATATAAAATGGAGGTACATAAATGGACTCACTAAAAAATAATACTTAAATTTAAGGGTGAATCTAAGGACATGAGATATATTTGTTAAAATCATGAAATTTTAAATGAAGATATATTTGTTAAAATCAAATAATTTTTATAGAAGAGCATACTTGTGACTTATTGAAACTTAAGGGATATTATGAATATTTTCAATGGGGCCCTAAAACCCCTCTAGCTAGAGCCATGGAAAAATGTAGAAGTTGAATATTAGAACGAAAAGCGTAATTTGCTTTTTTATGGTGTGTTCTTTTATAAATCCAGTATTTTTGTTTTCAATTGAATTTAAGAATATATGGTTGATTTTGAATTATTTTGAATTTTGAAAAAAATATGTGGTTGAGATTAAATGTAAATTGTATTGAAAAATATACAGCACAAAAAATAGGATTTAGATTCATAAAAGAAGATAACCTTAACATTTTGAATTTTTCGCCTTAACAACAAAATTAAAGAATCTGATACCTTTTCAAATGGGTTGAATTTTCCACAATTTAATCCTATTTATTTATTCTGCTATCTTAAATATAATTTTTTTTCCCACTAATTTCAAGTTTTGATAGGACGGGTCAAATGTTGCAATCTCCATATTTACACTGCTTTTAACACCCATTTAATTATAATATAGGGTCACCTTCAATATCTAATTTAAAGGACTCGTAGTGTTCTTAATTGATATTATTGTAGGGCCAATCATTACACTCTTGGATATCTCTTGAACTAGGCTTTTGCTAGAACGCAACAGGAGGGTTGGTGCACCCTCCCCCAATTTCGACTTTTTGGGGTTTTGTCTCAAATTTGTTTGAAAGTATTGAATACACCGGCTGCATATTTAGCTTCCTCTTCTCTCTTATAGGAAACTAAAAAAAGTGAAGAGAGTTTGAGGACGTAAAATATAAATATATATATATATATATATTTACACACACACACTGTATCAAATTTCTTTATAAAAGCTTAAAAAATTAACATCATTTGAAGCCCTAGAATACACAAATCATTCATCCCAATACACACCCAGAACTTTGGTCGGACTTTTGGAAAGCAAGGTTTGGTACATGAACATGGAGACATTACTTTACAATCACATCTCAATTCATAAACGAAATGAAAGGCTATCTTAGCTACCTAACCTTAACTTGAAGAGTATCATTATTGATCCTTTAAGCACCCGCCGAAAGCAAGTTATTAACCATCGTGATATTAATAATTATAGCCCCCAGCTGCCCTCTTGATCCAACCAAAAGTGAAGAGAATAAAATCATCAATATTTGCAAGAAAACTTTTATATATGCATAGAAGGCTGCCTTCATCGAATTTTTGAATAATAATTTGATCATCTCTTGGCCTAAGCACGTGGACACAATTATAAATTAGGGTTATGGTTTATGTATGCAATATCATTATGGTATGTGTTTGTTACGCATCCTATTATATGATTTGAAAAATTATATACATAGAAAAAAGGTTGAGGATTGTGAGCCAATTTTAATTGCGTCACATTATGAGTGCCACGTTAATAGCTTTTAAGAGGAGAGCAAAATATGTTTTAGAAGTACAATTGCACTATTTCTAGACAATAATCTAGCATAGGTTCACATGGCTTGTTTGCAAGATGGAACTCTAGAACTAGTTGCAAAGAATTAATTACCTGAAATCAGGGACGGAGCCAGAAATTATTTCTAGAGGGGACAAAATTAAGTAAAAATAAAAGAAAATAAATTAATATAAATAAAATATAGTTTTAAATTTAGAAAGTTTATAATATTTTTAATCAATATTATTTAGTGTATAAATTAATATTTGTCATATCAATTATAAGTTCTAATTACAAGAGAAATGATAAAATAAAGTAATTAATAATATAAGTAAATAAAATTTTATACTCTTTAATTTAAAAAGATCTTATCTTTTTAAAGATAAAAATAAAAATAATAGAAACAAAACAAATTAATGAGTGATAATGAAGAACATATAAAAAAATTTTATTTAGTAAATATATATATATGTTTATAATAATTTACATATTTAATAATTAAAAAATAATATTTTATTTTTTTCTTTGGCCCGGGAGGGGCAATTGCCCCTGCTGGGCATATGCTGGCTCCGTCCCTGCCTGAAATGACATGTTAATATAAATGTTTATGCGTACATAACATGATATATGAATTGATCACAAAGTGATATAATTGATAATTGAATTTAAAGATTGATTAATAATATTGAATGCGCATTATAATATAAGACAATATATAATAAGTCAATACAATGATCAGCATGACATGATATAACTAATATTTTTATTTTAGAATAAATAGTTACATAATTGAATAAGTATACGATTAAAATTAACTGACCATCGAATTGATCGACTAAAAGTTTTGAATAGACATTATGATATAATACGACGCATAATGGTCAATATTAATTACCATAAATTTATACAACAAGATGATGTAATATTTTAATTTTGTCTTATAATGAAAGTAATTATTTTATTTTTCTCAAGAAATAAACTATTTGACTGATAGAGATGGTATAGCATTGTACGTATTCTCTATGTCAAATCATGTTGGACTATGTTTGGTCATAAAATTCAAATTTATGATTTGACGTTGATTATGAAAAAAAGTTAGCTAGATTTAGCAGCGCTACACGACCCATTTTACATCTCTTGAAGTCGGCAAGTAGTTCAAGTGAGGCCAGATGACCGATTGCTCCCCTTATAGGCTTTTTAATCACACTCAATTTGGAACATATTTCCCCCGAAATCATCCAGATTTCCAGTAATAAGTTAAAATTATAGGAACCCATCAAAGATTTGAGGCCAGAATTCTCATAATGACTAGTAATATAGACATGAACAAGCTAGTGCTCTAGCATGCTTACCAACGACAATGACTCTATCAAAGTTCCACATGAGGTTTTGCAAACACTTTCTACAGAAACACAACTAATGACAACCAATTAATAACATCCAAGTTATTGCTATGAGCTTAGTTTTTGACTATAAAAAGTGCTACGCAAAGTTCTCTATAAGAAATTCGATTTGGCAATAAAACTTACAGCAAAGGCGGCTATTAACGGCTTGTGGGAGGTTTAAATTAAGAAGCTAGAAGCTTCCTTAATCATCATTTGTGTTGAAAATGTATGAAATAAAATTCTAACTAGTCTTCTATAAAAGTAATATAATCTTCTTCATAACCATGGTTTTGATAGAATATTATCCATTGGCTTTCTTTGTCCAAGCTGTTAAGCCAACCGACATTTTTGTTTTTAGTAATTATTTGGTTTTGTTCCACTTTTGTTGGTTTCTACCTACCAAAATAGTTGTTTTTTTAATGCTTAAAGCAACACCCCTTGTGATAGCAATCTTGCCTTGTTACTCTACGATTTTTTTGTTTTATAATTTAATCGACTTCTTTGGTTACATCCATCTTTGTCACATAGGCTTGGAAACAAATTATTATACCTATATGAAGCTACAAATAGAATAAACAAACACTCACTTTATATACTTACAGATGGATGGTTGGATACATGTAGTATACAAGAAGTAACTCAGCTTTGGCCTTAGATGAAATAATAAACAAACCCCTTATGATGAGATGATATGCAAAGAAAGATGGATGAGAAGAGAAAAGGGAGTTACTTACCCCTTCATTCCCTTCTCAGAGAAAGATTAAAAAAATGAGAGAGAGAGGCTCCTACTTCTCTAACTGTCTAATAAACTAATGCTATAATTACCTGGCACTGGAATCTTTGTTGGATCACTCCAGTTTTTGCAAGCCAGGCCTTTTCTCACAACATAATACAAATGACCCCTTGGCTTTCATAACCTCACTAGCCTACTACACACACATACACACTCATCATAATCTTTTGCCTCAAAAGGTGATGATGAGATGAACCCCCCCCCACAAAAAAATTTGGGCTTACTTGGACACCAAAACCATGAAATCAAAAATGAAAAACTGGCGGACTTTCCAAATTTTCCAGTCCACCAAGATCATAGGCAGACCATAGAGCAGGAGCTTCCCTCTCCACCAAGGGACTTCCTCTTAGAATTTGTTGAGTTGTGCAATCATTGTTGCCTTGTATCAATGGACTTTGCAGAGTTGGTGCTTTTTTGGTCCTAAAATATGCATCTGTTGATGACTTCCAATGGAACAAGCTGCGATTAACAAGCACAAGAACTAAATTAAACAGCATATTCAAGTAATTAATACTAGAAGCGTAGGGAAAATGTAAGATTAAGTAAGGCGAACAGTCTTCATACCTATCATCTTCTTTGATATAACTTCTTGTAAGAAGTGTCACTACGTAGCAATATCTCCCATATTCCTTGCTCGGAGTTCCACACTTCTCAGATCGCGAAGATGTTGTAAAATCTCTTGGAGAAGATATAACCCCTTGTCTCCTTTTCTCAAAGAGCTGATGCAATGCTTGAGAAACTCCCTATCTGCTTCCAGTGCTTGTAGCCTCTCATAGACATGATCAACCTCTTCCTCAATAGCAAGTCTCTTGCTATCTAGTTCAAATTTGGTGACAGAAGAGTTCTGTAAGGCAACAGAATTGAACTCTAGTCCATTTGCATTCAAAATTCCATCTTCAGTTTCTGCATCAATTGCATCAAAAAGAGGGAGAAGTCTCTTTGCTTTCGCGCCGATATTTTTCCTCTCTTGATGATGCTTTCCATTCATTTCTTTGAAATGGCCATTTGCGATCCCATTAGCTTCACTCGCAAACTCATGATCCTCACTGTACCCATTACCATTCTCTTTATACAAATGATGAATTGGTTTTATATCCTCAAAAGGTTGCTCCTCTTCATCATTCAATGTAAACAACTTCTCTTCCAAAACCTTGAGCTGCTCTAGAATGCAAAGCCTTTCATCCTCAAAGTTAGCTAATGACTGCTCCAAATACAGAACTGCATCAGCAGGAGTGTTCTGGTCGTTAGTTTCTTGTTGGTTGTCAAAGCCATCCTCTTCCTTCGCTTCGTGATTCAAATCAATAGATAAATCATCACTATCCTCAGCATTGCTACAAGAAGCAGATGGAGTTCTGCTTCTTCTTCGCAACATCATCATTTTCTCTTTTGCCTCATAATCCTGTACCTTCTTGCGATAAAATTCCAGCTCTTTTTCAATCTCAGCTTTCTCCCTCTCCCTCTTTAACATAAGCTCATTCAAAAGCTGCAAAGCTTCTTGGTCATACTCTGATTGTTCTTCCATCATTCTTTGATACTGCAAAGCTTCCATCTGCATTGCAGCTTTCTCTTCTTGAAGTCTATTTATCATTGCCATCGTCTGGTTTGCTGCTACTGCTGAAGCACTCCTCTCCTCTTCTAATTCTGTATATAAAGCATTTAAAGCCTTTCGCTCAGCTCTTAATGCTGATTTTAATTTCTCAACAGTCAATATACCATCTCCAGCATCAATGTCACTGATAACACTTCCACCATCCAAAGACTCTTCTGTTCCTGATTCTCTTCTATCAAGTAGTAGCAATTTCTTGTGTAAATGATGCAGACTGTCAATGGAAGTCAGTGTATCGGGAGCTTTCTCTTCATCAATCTCATTAAGCTCCGAATACGATGATAAATGATTGACTGTCGCTTGTTCAGTTGTCTCAACTGTAATGGTCTTAAATTCTACATTATCATCCTCAGGTTGCTTACAACCTAAAGTATAAACAACATATTAGAATGCAAACTAAAATAACTAAATATTTCGACTCGAAAAAGTGATAATATAAGATGCTAAGGCTTACCATTATCATCATTATCTGCAGGCAGCTTGGAAGAAGTAGTGAAAGGTTCTTCTTCAGCGCAAAGATCTGGAGGTGGAATTTCTTGAGTTTGAATATCATCAATTGGTTCCTGGTCGGGAATATCTGTTCCTATCGAGACCTCCGCATCAATTTCATCACTTTGCATTTCAAGCACATCATCAGAAACTGCGTTTATCAACAAAAATTGCCATTAACTAATACTCTATTTCCAGAATACAACTAAAATTTCTACCAAAATTCAAAATAATTCAAAATCATCCACGTATTCCTAAATTCAATTGAAAACAAAAATACTGGATTTATAAACAAACACATCCTAAAAAGTTCAGCATGTACCTTGATTAATATCTGATTCCAATTCCACATCTCCTGCTGCTATGGCATCCCTGGCTTGAAAATCATCATGATCACCAGCAGATGGGGTTTGAGGCGTTTGTGTGGCAGCAACTTGTTCATGCACATCAATTGCAACTTCTGCTTGTATGAACGAGGACCACTCATTCTCATCCACTTCCACTGTTTCAAGCTCTGCAGCCTTAGTCTCCTCCTCACTCTCATGGGCCGGAACTGTTGCCACCGCCTCTCTTGGACTGCACCTTTTCTCCACATCCTCCACAGCCAACTCAACTTGTGTCCCAACATCATGCATGGTAAAGTCCAAGATAACATCTTCATTGTCGCAGTTTCCTTTTTCTTCCTCCCTCAATTTGTATCCACCTCTCATTTCTGCCATGGAAGGATCCATCAGCTCAATGGGAATCAAATGACAATCCTCTCCATCGATGTAAAACTCTAAATGTTTAATTGCAGCAACTTGAGAAGATGCATCTTTACCACAACTTCCTTGATTTTTGCTCTCGTCACAAGATGGATCATTCATTGACAAACTGATACTTGGCTCTTCCTCCTTGATAGACTCTTGTTGGTCCTCTATGATCACATCCACTTTATCATCTTCATTAGCTACCATTTCTTTGCAGTCAGAATTCAAGACACGACCTGAACAATTCTCCTCTATCTCCAACTCTCTTCCCTCAATCAAAATTCCCATGTCCTCCGCAATCCTCTGTACTTCTTCAAGCTGATGAGACACAAGCTCTGATCTGCTTTGATCCAAATGATCCCCATCATCAATTCTATCATCATCACCAACCAAATTTCCTTTCTGGGGATAATCCAAAACCTCCCAAGAAGGCTTGATCAACACATAAGGAGAGTAGAACTTTCTCTCCAAGCCAACACCACAACAAGAACATTTAGAATCCACCTCACCATTCTCAACAGAAACTTCTCCAGAGCCTTGGATCATCCCAATCTGCTTCATCCATGGAAAGTAAGCAAAATCCTTCGAGAATTCATGACAATCCGGGTGCGACGAGGACGAGCAATCCTCACACATATCTTTTAATTCAGATAGTCTTTGATGATTTGAACAAAACCCCAGTTTGGAAATCTCTTTAGCATGATCATCACACACAAGATCTCTATAAGAATTGTTCCTCTTTGTGGAGTCAAAGATGTGATCAAGCCTCGAACACCAAAGGCAGGGCTTTTTGAGGCCAAAGTACTCAGCATATTTGATGATTAGATAAGAAAAGAGAGAATTTAAGAGAAGGATAACGATCAGAGTCCATTCAAGGATTGCGTAGACTAGAATAAGAGTAATCTTGTTGGTGTTTCTATGCAACATGGTTGCAAACTTGTTGGCTGCCATTGAAGCTCCCCTGTTTCTTGATATGTACAGAGTGAAACAGAGGAAGACAGAGGAGGTTGCTGGGAAAAGAGTTAGTAGTGAAGTGGAAGATTCAAAACTGCTCTGAATAAAAAAAAAGACAGAGAATTTGAAGAAAAATGAAAAGAGAGTAATTAAAGATGAAGACTTGAAGCTTGAAAGAGAGTAGAGAAGAATGGGAGGAGGAGATGGGCAAGTGGTTTTAATTAGACTGAAAAAAGGCGGTTTGAATGGGGATGACAGCCGGAGAATACTCAAAGTTTATTAAAATAAAATTATATATTTTTAGAAATATTTTGAGTCAGAGGAAATTAAAGAATTTTTTTTAAAGTAAAAAATATGTAATTCTTTAGACAGGATCAAGTAACCATTGAGATTCAACAGGTAAATAGATTACACTAGATTGCTGAATTTTTTATTTTTAAATATCATTTTACAAATCGAACATTATAATCTAATCTATTATAAAATTCTATAGCTACGTAAATGTGGGTGAATTCATGTTTAAATCATAAAATTAAATATATCTAAATGAGCATACAATACAAGTAAGGAGAGAATGATTGTTATTAGCGTTTGTGATATTTAGATTTAAACTTATAAAATGTACTAAAGGATTTAAGTTAAGAGTCTCAATTTTTGAACCCAAAAACATTTTGATCCTTCTCATTTTACCTTCTAATATAAATTTTAAATTGAAGATGACTTTAAAAAAAAAAAGAGTCGACATAGATGATCTTTGAGAGTATTTGAATCGTTTTAATTCATATTATTATTAAATGAATATTTAGATTTTTTATAAAAAATTATTACATAATTTTTATAATTATAAACTTAACCATTTATATTGATTTAATGATAATATGAAAATGAATACTAATACTATAAGCAATTATGATAAATGAAGGCAAAATAGATAGAAGGATTTACAAGCATGGTTACAGAAGTCAAGGTTATGTAAATGTGGGAGATGGTGGAGGTCCAGTCTGGTATTCAGAAGGAGGCAACCAAATGGGTGGCCCACAAAACCATCTCAATGAGTTGGTGGACCACTCTCAAAGTAACTTATGGGCCCCATTTTTTGATGCCAGATGCTCCTCCTCATCATGGAACCCTGTTTCTCTCCGAGCTTTCTGCTTTCATATGTTGTCCTCTTTTCATTTTTCTTCATTTTTAACCTAAAAGCTAGAATTACAAAAATACTTTTTTATAAAAATATTTTTATAAATTATACTTAATTCGTACTATGTCGCATTATAAATTGGGTCATATCATTAGACCTTAAAATTTTCATGCAAATTTATATCTCTTCCTGTCTTCAATGTAACCTATTTTAAGAAATTAATGGTTAATATTTAAAATAAGTATTTTTAACTCTTCTCTCACAATTATTAGATTGTGATAAATAAAGAGTCGTGAATTATTTTAAAAAATGTAAGTAAAATATTTGTGTTTTGAGATATTTTAGCTTGATTTTTTTTTAACCTAAAACTAGACACAAATTTATGATTATTAATCATGTTATGGTTGTTGACCAATTGACATCATTAAATACAATTGTTTGATTTTTAATCTCAACTATTAAATTAATTGAGATAAATGATCATAAATTTTTTGTTTAGTTTTAAGTCAAAGCATACCATTCCAATGTTTAAAATCCTATAGATTAACCTCATATTGCTTTTTTCGATAATGTTATAAACAGGTAAAATAACACCTAACTTACACATAATAAAATAATTTCATTGTGTTTGCTTAGCATCCAATGGTACTATGAAAGGGTAATAATCATAATTGGTTAGGTAATTAAGGTTTGAACTCTGTGATTAATAATAAAAAATTAATGGGTCATTATTTTTAAGAGCAATTTTGGTGTGGTAATATCAGCAATGAAGCTTTTATTTTACATATTTTCTTTATTTGACTAGTGAAGTATAGGGATGGCAAAAAAACTCGTTAGGTTCGGGGTCCGTCATGACCCATGCTTTAGAGGCGGGTCTTGACCCATCATTTTTGAATTTAGGGGTGAATCTGGATCTTTAAAAGTGTTATCCTGTCCAGGGCAGGTCCAGGTCCGGGTCTGGGTCCAACCCCATAGACCTGTTGCCCACCCTGCCCCGGAGGATGTAGGGATATCTTTGTAAGTTTTAAAATTTTGGGCTGTTATGTGATTTTTAAGATTATATTTATTAAACTTCTCATATATATGAATTCTTTATACTTTTACAAATAATACAAAAACTTTAACAAAAGTAATATTTTAATTAATAATTATGAATATTTTAGTATATTAACATTAATTTACTCATGTTATAATGACAAAGTAAAATATTTGTATTTTATGAAAATTAAATTTGTATAATATATACCATCTTGATATAGATTACTAGCACTAATTACAATATTAATAAGATTGTTTCCAAAATGTATACCTCTAATATAATCAATATATTATTTTCTAAACATATAAATAGAAATATGATAAGAATAATCTTATAAACTTAAACAAATGATTTATCGTAATTTAAGTTAATTGGATTATTAATGTTACATATATATGTAATGCTAACTAATTGGTATATGTCAATCATATTTTTGTTACTAGATTGAAATTAAATCAATATGCTATTATAAAATTATTTAATTACATTATAAATTATTTAAAAAATTGTCAATTAACTAGTTTAAAAGCAATAATATACTTTGACCATTATACTAATAGAGTATGTAATATTATTACTAATAAAGTGAAATAGTAGTTAAGTGATTATTATTTTTTTAGATGATATAATTAATTTGTACAATAATCATTTAGCTTATATAATGTCAATATAAATAAAAACTTATCCAAACTTTACGAGTAATAAATTTTTTATCTAATAAAAATTAATTTTATTTCTATTTGAGTTGAAGTAAAATCACCATTTAACTTGTACAATGCCAATATAAATGAAAACTTACATAAACTTTGTGAGTAATGAATTTTTTTATCTAATAGAAATTAACTTTATTTCTTTTAAGTTTTAATGATTGTTGGATAATTAGATTTGATTGTGAAGCATTTTAGAATACATATCATGTGTGTATTTATTTTATTTTAGGTCAAATGTAAATTATATTTATTGTTATTTTTAAAATATATAGGTGTATGTATTTTTTTAATAAAGTAGATTGAATATAATGTTTTTTTATAGTTTTTAAAAAATGATCATCAATATATTTATATTTTAGATTAAATAATTAATAAAATTTAAATTAAGTGGGGCGAGATGGGGCGGGTCTAGGTCTTGTCTTTCAAATATTGTCCCGTCCCGCCCTGTTCGGGGGCAATGGGCCGGGGCGGGGCAAAAAAATATTTAACGGGGTGAGGATTGATACTTACCCCCCGGACTCGCCTCGCCCCATTGCTAAGCCTAGTGAAATGCATATGATTCAGGAATTTGAACCAAAAATAGGTATATAAACTTTTAGCTCTATAATTTTACCAAACAAGTTTTGATGTCTAATGTCATTTTGCATGATACAAGATTCATTCCACACAAAAATTTTTCGTAAGAATTTTAGGAATTATTTTCTAGTCAATACCTTATAGTGTGCTTTGAAAAATATGCTATTTAGACGGGTATTTTTTTCTTCTTCAGAAAATATATCGAATATGTTATGATTGAATATTAAGAAATAATCAAATCGATGTTCTTGTAATATAAAAAAGCACTCCCAAAAAAAGTTGTGTGAAATTTTATTCAATTTGGGCAACTAATTAGGTTTGAAGAAGAAAGACTGAGAAACTTGGAATGTCTTACAAGTCTTAATAGTTGGGTCTAATTGAATTTCTCTGGTAGGCCAGGGCTGCACCGCCATGCACCACTCCACCCGGCCGGTGGTCACCATCCCACTCTATTCCCATCTTTTTTAACCATTTAATTATCATTTTAATGTATTCCTGTCCATATTACTTTATCTAAATTTAGTGTCACACCAAGAATGTTACCAAAATTTTATATCATGATGAGTTGAACAAGAAATAAAAAACACTTGATTTTATATCAATCTTCAACCGACCTCTCGATTTAGTATATCATATTTAAAGATAAGTTTTGAATATTATAAATTTATAATAAATAGAAAAACTACTTTTTATTATTCTAATATTTGATCTAATTGTTGAGATCGTACCAAAAAAAAAAAAAGATGTTTCTAGAAAATCAAAGCTATAATATTTCAACAAATTAACCAAAAAAAAATTGTTCATTATAAAAGATGAAAATAGCATAAATAAATGAATTAAACTAGAATTAGAATTTGTTGATCTCCATCTTACGAGGAGGGACAAATTGCTTTTGCTTTAGTCAAGTTTACAAAAATCAATCCCTTGATGTTTCAATTTTGGTCTACTAGCTTTTAATCTGAGAATCCCAAGTTAAAGCTAATTTTGTTTCCCCCTTCTTTTGTTTAACCATGAGTAAATAAATAAAAAATAAAAATGAGATAATAAAAAATTTACACTTTTTTATGGAATTTGGTGATTGCTTTTTGTGGAATGTATAGTATAAGGGAATCTTTCGCTTTAATATGAAACAATAGATATTATAAGTTGTTAAGAATTTATTGATTAAATCGTAATTAAAAGGTTAAATGATTTGAAAATCCATCTTTTTGCTTTTAATTTTTTTGACCAAAACAACAATAAGATGTCCTAACGAAAGGCAATCAGAATGCAAAAACATTATTTCTAGAATTTGGGTTCAAAGGCAGGTCCCATCCAATATTTAAAATGTCTATTATATGAAATTGTTGGAATATGAAGAAAATAATTGTATAAACAAGTACTTTTAATTTCTGTTATCAAAAGCAAGCATTTTTCTATATTTATTTTATTTATTTTGGGGAGCGGAGGATATTTAAAATGTTTGATTAAAAAATATATATATATATATTTTTAAGTGAAAAAGTTATTGAGTTTGGTTGATATATATGGTGCTTGTTTCGAAGCAAACCCAATTATGAAGATCTTGCATAAATAGAGCAGTAGGCAGTTGGAAATTTTTTTTTGTCAATTTGAAAGTACTCTCATACTGGTGTTTTTATGCCATTTTATATATTCACTGAATTGATTATTCTTTTCTAAGAAGCTCGAAATAATTTTGTTTATGCTCACAAAAGAAATTTTGAAAAACAATCGAAATGCTAAAACAAATTTAGAAAATAAAAAAAGAAAAAGAAAAAGAGTGACTTTTTAGTGTCTTTTTTTTTAAATCACTATTAATATTAAACTAAAGAAAAAAACTATTAATTTGGTCCAAATTCTCTAGAAGGGTCTAAGATTATGTGCCATGGAACCCATTAAATATTTAATTTGAAAGTTTAGTATAAAATTATGAGGCACTGGGTAGCTCTAGATCTTTGATTAAAAATTTCAAAGTAGACTATAACAAGAATGATCTCAATTGAAAGAGGGGGTGGACCCTTTGGGCTGTGTGGCGTGGTTATAAAGAAATCATTCAACAAATCACCAAGTATTTTATTTGCTTAATTAATCTTCTATCTACTGTAATCATACAAGGGACCCTTATTTGTTCATTCCCAATGATACTCCTTAAACCTGGATTTTAAGCATCCATTTGCATCACTTTTCTTTTATTTTAATTATCATTTGAATATTTAGTTAGTTCAATGATAAGATTTTAAAAATAAATATAAGATATTAATTAGATGATTTAGGAAATCCAATTTGGAAGATTCAAAACTTTCCTTTAATCATCCAAAGTAGCAAACTCTCGATCCCGTCTGCGATCCACATTGTGAAACAAGTCTTACTACGTTGTGATGATGGTAAAAATTGTCTTTGATATATTAGAGTACTATTTATTGTCCGAATATTGAGTGAGTCATTAACATTGAAATTTATTTTCTAACTATCCAATATAAGATTCTAGAATTCACTATAGAGAAAATTTGCCTTAAAACTGTTGTACAGGCAGATGATCAACCAGGGCACTCCACATTAACGAATGTGAGTCTCACATTTGTCTTGATAAATCAATTGGGCATACACGGATTATAAAGTAGATTCTCTCTTCATTATAGTGTTAACCCAAGGCCATAGAATATGAAAACCTCCATATTTGTTTGTGTGCTTAAGCCAATTGTTGTTTTTTTTTTTTTGGGGTCAACAATAATGACTTGGAGCGTAAAGGCTAAAAGTTCTCCCAAGGAAAAGTCAGATTTTATCATATAAGAGGGGGTGGGGCTAGCTTATGCATGAGAAAATGTAGTGTGAGTATCAAATGATATAATTATTAGATTCTGATTTTCAGTTGGGATAAGCACAAGAGATTGTTGAAGTGTCCAAATCTAGAGGAGATAGACCCTGGAGTACAATTCTTTGCTTCTCCAAGAGGACTGTTTGCATACAATTGTCAAGTTGTGTAGTTAAGCAAACACTTTTCTCTTTTAAACTTTGAGTTCCAAGAATTTTATATATAAGTTGAATCATCAATCATTAATATCTTTATGTTTATAAAAGATCATCATATAATCATTCATCTTAATAAGTTTTCAATCTCCCATTTCTTCTTCTTCTAACAAAAAACATTATAGAGACTTACATCGAGTAACGCATTAATTGGTTTTATAACGGGGCAATTTCCTTTGATTTTCTTCTAACAGCATAAGCTAGGTTAGCGATCAATAATCAATATAATATAGTCCTATTTATATAAGCTGATGGCGTTGCAATTTGATAGTATTAAATGAATAAATAAAACTTGCAAAGGCTTGGCTCAAAGGCCATTGCATGCCTCATTCTCTAATTTTAGAATCTCTCTGGTTATATAGGGATAGCTTTTGATGAATTGGAAGCTAACTGAAGTGAAGATGATAAAAGTTCTCTTAAAGAAAACATTTAAACATTGTTATTATTTCTCTATTTTATTATTTATTATTATTATTATCATTATCATCATCATCGTCAACATAAAGAGTACCCTTTTATGTTATACCTAAATCCTTAAAAACTCGAAACATGTGGTTATGCGCCAAGAGAAACAATAACTTTTCTAGAGGAATTTAGTATTGAAATACTAATACTGTTTTTTTTTAAATTATCTCAAATTATATTATAATATTTGTGTTAGATGATTTGACGTCATTAAATAGAAGATAAAATTATCTAGTAAGTGATATAATAATGATATATAACTTGACATATCATATATCATATGAGTTGAGATTTAATATAAATTTTTGATCAGATGAGTAGTGTTACTCGAAATAGCAAATCTTTTAAACAAAAGTCTCAAATGAAATATATTATTTGAATCGAAAACCTTAGAATTAAATATCCCATGGCATATATTGATAGATAAGTTGTAACTTTGCACGCTGATAGCAGTTTAAAGCATGATATTAATTTTGACAGTGTCTAGTACTCCACAATCCATACTTTTATTCCCCCAATGCTCCAACATGTCCTTTAATTTAGAGGACAAAGTGACATGGTTTACAAATAAAAGGGAAAACTGTTATTTCCAAGGTGAAACAATATTAAACAGTAAATTCAATGTTCATAACAATTACAATTTTTTCAAGGAGCGAGAAAGGTGTATCTACGTACAAACCCTACTTTTATATAATTAAGAGAGTGTTTTTCAGGATTTCTCATAACCAAGCAACGCACAACATTTGTATTGTTCTCTTATAACTCTGCTTTTACGATTTTAATAAATTGCTTCCATTTTGTTCGTCGTTATTCTACACATCTTTTTTATTTTTCTTTCTGATTTGCAAATACATTTTATTTAAAGAGAGAGGGAGAGAGATCGTTTTTAGCAGACTTTGAATCATGTTGATGCTGAAAATCGGTCGACCTCCAGCTCAGCAGTAAAATTTGTATTTGTTGTGAAGGACCTGACTCAACCAGAAGACAATGATAGAGTGTGTGGAGAATGAAGGAAAAGTAGAAAATTTTGGGTCACGTTTCCATCAAGATGGCTATTGTGTTTTAATCAACCAAGGCTCCAGTGGTTTAAATGATCTACACACAAATAGAAAATAAAGGGTCAGAGGTGCCAGTGTTGCCGGCAATAATCCTCCGACGCTCAAGTCAGAGATTAACTATAGAGTGAAAATTTTTGGTCGACCAGGAGGAGACGAGGTAGAGAGAAAGAGAGGTTTCTAGGGAGAGAAATTGTTCCCAAAACCCTGATTTGTAGCCAAAGACTATATTTATAGGAGAGTTTGCTTACAGGTGGTGAGGTGCATGCAACATGGTTGACAGGTGGCGAGGTGCATGCAACATGGTTGACAGGTGGTGAGGTGCATGCAGCTTGGTTGACACCATGCTACATGCAAGGGAGTTGACAGTGACACCTGGAGCCATGGAGACAGCTGGAGAGAGGCTTCTTATGGAATCCAATGCCTCTAATATTTCATTAAATTTTATTGAACTTGGGAAATAATCATTGAACCCAGGAGGAGCAATTCTTATTAAAGACTTCTTCTGACATTGACGGCTCTGATTTAGTAACCTGTGTCATGCAATATCTTTGAAGATGAAATTGGAGATCGTATCCTTCGTCGACTAAACAAGACGCTTGTTACATAGTTATCTGGTCAACCAAGAATTCTCAATAATAGGAGTAATGACGAAGTCCTCGTCGACCAAACCAATAATGAAGGATCCACCACCCCAATAGTTATGCTGCCATGCAGGATAAAAGACCCAGGTATTCCAATTAAAGTACAAGAAAAAATTGTATGCGTTGGTGATGTGGCTTGAAAAATTAATCTCATTGGTTATCCTAATTTTTCATCCAAAAGACCATAATAGTTGAACGTTGTATAAGATTTAGTTTAAAACTTCTCTAATTTGGCTATGCCCATCTTAAGGGGGGATTCCATCTTAAAGTTCTAATGCAGCCTTGAAGAGAGAGTTTATAAAGTTAGTTTTCTAGCTGTAATGTAGTCTAAAGCTATATACATGTGTGTGTGTGTGTATCATGTAATAGGAGATTTCTCTTTCTTTCATAATCTATACGATGGGTATCTTCCTTATAGCGTGGATCGTGTTATACACTTGGTGCATTATTGATATATCCTAGAAAGTTTGAGGAATTTTTTTCCAAAAAAGTGAGGAATTATGCCAAAGCCTCATCGTATTGGTTGTTGTTTAATTAACTAAAGAAACAAGTGATCATTTGATATTACTTGCTGAGAGAATTTAATTTAATGCTAGTTCCTTTATATTCTTTATTCATTGCTTTTAAATTTATTTTTATTTGATTAAATGATAACATCAATCTTTATTGAGTTTTAAAGACTTTATGAGGCTTCTTTAACAACTAATTTCACGCAATTTGGGGTGGAGGGATTCTATCGCCAGAAACATCTGAGAATCAAGCGACCGAGAGCTTACTGTGAAGGCTTATTGAAACAAGGTTCGAAATAAACCGTTTACAAAACAAGATAACAAATAATGTTGAGAAAGTCGTTTGATAAAATAAGAAAAAGACAATCCTAACAATTTATTTGTAATATTATCATTTCTCTCTCTCTCTCTCTCTCTCTCTCTCTCAATTTTGTTTTCCATTTATCTGTGAAAATGAACATATATAACATATAATTTATCTGAGATCAATATCTGTATATTTTTATTTTGGGAAAATATTGTAAATAACTTTGAACTAAAGTCTAATATGACCCAAAATCTTGACATTTTATGTAATATTATTCATAACCCTGTCATTAACTAAATTTAGATAAATTTAACACCTAAAGGGTCAAAAAGTAGCTTAAATAATTTGTTTAAGTAGTAGTATGTTTATTTTTAAATAAAATAATCATACAAAACTTTAATAATAAATTATAAATAATAAATACATTAAATAAATACGTCAACTAGCTACCAACTATACGTTCTCATCATACTACTTTTTTTCGTTTTAGTTGTTTGAACAAGGTTAATTGATGTTTTAATTTAATTTTAAAATTAATTTGAAATAGATTTGTTTTAGGGTTTGGGTCCTTTTTAATTATATTTTTATTTATTTTGATTATAAGAATTTTTTAGTTTTCAATTTTATTTTAGTTACTTTAATTAATTTTATTAAATTTTTCACCATTAAAATGCTGGATTTTAATCACATTATTTTATTTTTATTAGTTTAAATTATCATCTTTTGTTAGTTAACCTTTTTTTTTAATTTTACTTTTATTATGTATCTTTTCTTAGAGTTTTATAATTTATTTTATTTAAAGGTTTTATATTTATTATATTTTGTATAAGGTTATTGATAAAAATTTTATAACTCTTTAATTTACATGTTAAGTCAGCTACAAAATATTTAAATAATAGAAAATAATGTGGTTGGAGGATGTGATCATCATTATATGTTTTTTTAATGTATCAAGAGATTAATTTAACAAAATTTGATATTAGTAAAATTATAGATAATATTATATAAAACGTTAAGATTATGTGTAATATTATATCTTAATTCTAGGTTATTTATAATATTTTTCCTTTTTATTTTAGTATGCACCACAGATGATATATCAATATTTTTAATTGGATAATATTACAAATTTAGCATAATCAACTAGTAAACTCATTGTCGCCTAATTTTTTTTTTGTCAAATTTTCCTCATTAAATTTTGCTTGATCCCAATTTGACAAGCAAAGAGAGGTATCATGAGAGTATAATTGTGCCAACCTACTTTTTTAAAAAATATAACATAGGATTCCTTTCTTAAAAATAAGATTAAATGAATGAAAACCAGCTGTGATAACCACAAAGGTGTACCAGTAAAGATTAAAAATTAAATAAATAATTAAAAATAAAAATTAATGTAAAAAAAGAAGTGAGAAGAAAAAGAAAAAAGAAAGAAAAAAAAAAGGAGTGTGAGTGTGAAGAATAATGATGGAGATTTGAGAGGAATTGAAGAGTGAGATGGAGGTGGGGGCAGTGATTCCCTTGCTTCTTTTGCTTTTCTGCCTCCTCTCACTCTCACTCTTTAGCTTTTTGCCCCCACTGCCACCACCTTCTTTGGCTTTTGAAGAATCTAGGTTTTTTTTTTCTTTCTCTATAAAGCAAAACAATTTCAAAAGAGACCAGCAAAAGAAAAAGCACGTTTGGTGATTTTCTTAAAACTTTGTTTCTTTAAAAGAAAATAAGATGAAATAAATAATCATATATTTGTATCAAGATATTTTGTCAAAAATTTATGTTAAAAGATACAAACCTTATATACAAATTTTTTAATATAATATCTACCATAAAATTTTATGATCATTTATTTCATCTAATCCAATAATTAAGATTTAAAATAATAACTTATCAATTATTTCAATAATGAGATATATGAGATTATATCAAAATGTGTATCATAATGTATTTGATCTCATATATCTTATGATTGAGATAGTTGATAAGTTAACATTTTTAAACACAATTTTTTTATTTTACAACTTAATTATTAGATTGTATGAAAATGATCATTGACTAGAAGAATATTAATTACTCTTATAAACTTCTTCATACAAACTTATTACATAAACTTATATGGTATGAAATGCTTGGAGAAGCGAATTTAAAAAATTAATGGCACTAACAAAGGTTGATGATGTAAGTACAAACATATGATAATGTTACATAAATTTATATGAATAGTTATATGTGTATATAGGTTATGGATGTCAGAGAGGCCAATGTGATTTAATTTTTTTGCTTAAATTCTATTCACTCATTTATAACTATTAATTTACTATAATGTAATAATTAAAAGGCTACTGATTTGACATTAATAATAACTAACTTCTAATTTCCCTTTCACAACCATTAAATTACAAGGGATGAAATAAAGTTACAATGGGATAATTTTTTGTGTTTTATAATACATAGATCAATACTGATTCTCATTATAAATTTTATCCTAATTTATTTTGTGTATTTAATTACCGATTACTAAGTGGATCGTTTGATAATTTAATAAATGATATGGTAGTCTTAGATTCATACCATTTTATTATGTCATTTAAGATTCATAATTTTGCATTAAATGTTTATGATGTGTATCACTACCAATCTAGAAATTGGTCAAGAATATAACTTTGAGAAATCAATATGATTATGCCTCTTATTTGAGTGGAAAATAAATTAATTTTACGATAGTATTTTTTTTTTTTTAAGAATTGAAATTACCTTATTTAGATTTGAGACGTAAGAGAAAGTCTAAAACATTTATTTTCTTTTCAAATTGTTCAATGAAATAAATGAAAATATATGAATGTTTGAAACTAAGTTATTTTCAAATTTTAGGTATTGATTTCAGATTTAGAAACAACAATTTCGTTTTTATTTTGTACATGTGTCCCCAACAATGGGAGATTTTTGCGATTATTTTTGCTAAACTTCTTTTAAAGACTATCAAAAAACTTTCGATGCAAAGGGAGATGGCAAAACTGAATCCAAGTTTGAAGCATGCATAGAACAACAAACAGTTACATGCAGTGGCGGACTCAGGATTTGATTGAAGGGGGGGCACCATCAATATTTTAATGTTTATAATTTATTTGATAAACGTTAATAATATAATAAATTTTTAAAAAATAATATAAAAAATACACTTAAAGGAGGGATATTATAACTATAACGGTTCGAAATTATAAAAAGTTAATTTTCTTAAATTTGATATAAACTCAAAATAGCTTTTCGTTTAAATATCTCTCTATTACTATTCAAAAAATTATTTTATAACATACATTACTTTTTATCTAAAAAAATACAAACCAATGAAATAAAATAAAAAGTCTCTTAGAAATAATTTCTTGAAAATATATTACTATTCTTAAAATCTAATTAATACAAATAAATAAAAAATAAAAAGAAAGACATGATAAAAATGTAATATATGATTTTATTTCAAATTATAGGAAAAAGGCAGTTATTACCATATACGAGGATCATCAAATTTGTACTCTTTTAACAATAATTGATTGAGGTTTTTTTTAGACTATAAAAAGTATTTATATAAAGTAAAACACATAATTTACATAGAATTGAATAAATAAAAATAGAAAACTAAAATTATATTTATGAATCAGCTAATAAAAGTTAATTAAAATATAATATCAACTTATATTATTGTATGCCTCAAGTAGCTCAAATAGTTAGGAAAAAAAAAGAGAATCGTAAAACTTGAATTGATTATTATTATTATTTTAATCTTAAGAAAGGAATGTAAATGTACTAAAGGAAAGTAAAGGGGTTTTATTGAATTTTTCAAAATTGAGAGGGGCCCGGGCCCCCCTGGGTCCTAGCCTAGGTCCGCCATTGGTTACATGGCATGCTTAGCACTCGAACATGCACAAAAAGAAAATATTGCATAGCCATGACATGATGATACCACAAAAACTCATTTGTTGTCTTCGTGAAATGGCTGAACTATATATATTCCTTTTATGTGCAATGTGATTCGCAACTTACACATACAAAAAGCTTTTGCTTGCAGGCCCAAAAATAAAAAAAAAAAATCCCCTAAAAAGCAAAGAGCAAGATGACAAAGTACTTGCACTAAAGGAAGAAGCAAAAGCAATATCCTCTTTTGAGTAGTGGGTTATGGCTCTCTCATTATTGTTAAGCTTTCCAATCAACATATACCCTTAAGAGAAATGATTTGGTGATTGGTGAATAATCTTGATCAATCAAACCCATTTTGGCAAAGATGTAACAATATCATTCTATCCATTTTTGTATAAATGCTTTTAAAAATATGTTTTGAGAGTTGGACCTGTTTATTTATAAGTAGAGTTTATTGAAGTAAACTTTTTTAAATAGAATTTTTAAAGTAGAGTTTTTATTAAAAAGTTATTGATTATTTGATAGAACAAATATAGAAGTATTTATTATAATTAAATTATTAAAATAGAGTTTTTTATAAGAAAAGAATAAAGTAAAATATTTAAAATTAAATGAGAGTATCTTTGACATTTTAAAATTTAAGAAAAGCTCAAAAAGAGCTTTTTATAAAAGTCTCAATTTTAGGTTTCTTTCACTAGACGTGAAACAGCTTTTTTAATCATCCAAAAGCTATACTCAGATGACAACCAAATAATACAAAAAAAATATTTAAAAGAGATTTTGATATTAAAAATACTCTTTTATTCAGTAAAAAAAAAAACCAAACAAACGTGTTCTATATTGAATTTCATGAAAGATTTTAGCCTCCCACCAAACTCAACTCTAACATTCAACTTATAAAATCTCTTGATGGTAAAGTTTAATGTATAATAATCAATTTTTGATGAGACACTTTTTTAATCAAGGCTAGCAAGTGATGACAAGTAGACCAATTGCATATTTAACTCGTGTTTCACTTACTAATATTATGCTTCAGAATGTTAAAACTTTATTATATGGTCAACAACCATAACGAACCATGGAGAATGCCAAATTGTCAGGAAATTTATAAAGAGAGAATTCAACGGAACATTAGGTGTCTAACCAAAACCAAAAGCCGAAAAGTGGGTAAAACAAGTTACGAGCTAAAGCTATTTCATTACATAATTATTATTTGAATGCTTTTGCTGGGGAATGAGATTACTCACAAGAAACTTCGGCTTCCAAAGGAATTTGGCCCATGAGAAATGTGTCTATTGTTGTTGTTATGTACTTTGTGTCTTTTTGTTCTGTACTGAAAATGGTATCCTATGGATCACTCGGAATTCTGAGAAGTTGATGCTGTTGTATTTTTTCTTAGTTACAGAAACGAGAGAATCTGATTTTGCAGCAAATGAGAAGAGGTCAACAGTCAATTTGACGATTCATTGTAATGGAAGAAAAATTCCGTATGGAGAGGAAGAGCACATGGGCCAGTCCAATGCTTTTTTATTGAATTGTTCTAAAATCGTATAATGTGGGTTCAGACATCAGTCCTAAATACCTCCAAGCTAATCAGCCAATTTCCAGCTAAACCGTTTGCAGTTTAATAGACCATCAATTAGAAAGAACAGGATTTGGCTTGGCCCACCTACATGTGCTCTGCCAATAAGAGCCCGCACAAATTACCCGCCAGTTGATGTGGTGGACCTCCTTTGTATTTTATTGGATATACCATATACGTAGAAATGGTTACCAGAGACTCTATCTAGTTTAGAGAGTTTGAAGCTCTACCTTGGTAACATCAAACATTGACTCAAAATTAGGAGATTTTTGAAGAATTAGTAGACAACAGTACTTCACCCTAACAACTTTTCTTCAAAAAAAATTATTTCGCACAACTTGAAGCAAATATTATTATCACGCTGAAAAGATGATGCAAATGTTTCAAGAGCTCATGAATGACCAGTCATTGTGTGGAGTTAAAACAGATCCAAGGCAAATGTGCGCTTTTGATTTCGAGACATGGGGTAAGAGAAAATTGACCAAAAAAATATACTTTAAAATGTTCTAAACCGCATCAACTAGTAATTATTACATCTTTTGCTATTCACTCGAGAACTTTTACAACCCAAACATATCAACTCATGGCGAAAACAATCAATTTTGTGGGACAAATTCCCTAGCAACCCATAATGCCGAACTCTCACCACCAAATACACCAAAACCAACTTGCACTGACCAAATTACAATTTTCAAATGCTCATGCCTGTCATTACAAAAGACCTGGTGTGCCAAAAGGATTGCTCGTTTGTGGATGAGCAACGGGATTCATAGGATATGCCCCAAAACCAGTATCACCAAAAGGATTTGCCGGGGCCATCAACAAATGTTGCTGCGGCTGTGGCTGCTGGTAGGTAGGTTGGTATGGGCCGAAGGGATTTGTCTGCTGCATTGCCGCCATTTGAACTGAAGGAGGGGGAGCAATGTTGTTTGACACTGCAAAAGGATCTTGTACCTCAAAAGGATTTGGGGCTGGTGCTCCATATGCAGGCTGTTGAGCTCTGTATGCAGCTTCGTCATACAAACTGTTCAGAGTGAGCGAGTCCAGTCCGCCAGCCTCCATTCATGGACAAAAGTAATGTTTTATTAGGAAAAAACATGCTTTTCACTAGGTAAATTTTAGCGATATATGAAGCTATGTTTCCCTCTTTTTTTCTTTTTTTTTTCTCTCTCTCTCTAAGATCTACCTAAAAATGAATGGCTGAAATTATAATGGAGCAAGTTCTTACTTAGAAACCATTACTAGACCAGTAAGTCAGAGTCCCAAAATAATGCCAGCATAAAATCAACCTGAACGAGTAATAAAACGCACGGGAAACCCTTACCAGTTGCCTGTCATTAGCCGAAGAAATATCAGTACTTGGTGTAGTGACCAGGGCAAGCTCCCAACCAGTAGGATCAAAATCTTTGGATTGAGCAGCACGTGAATCAAATGTTGATGCAGCACCTACAGAAAAAGGTTACCACTTCGTAAACATAACAAGCAACAAATATTGCAGAAGCAGCAAAACCAGAAAAAGATCATAAAGAGAAGGAAAAAAAATAGCAATACCAGGTTCGGATGGAACTATGGCTAAAGCCAAGGCATTACTTTCCTCAATTGCAGATGCATCTGGTGCAGCATTATGACTCAATCCCTGAACCCACCATTAAGGGAAAACGTAATGAAATGTGATAATGGGGTGCACTCCAACCACAAGTGAAATGACTCAGTAATCTGAACAGATATATAGATTACCAGCAAATCTCCAGTATCCATCTTGTTCGGAGGAGGAGGGGGCATAGTAGAAGGTGTAACTTCAACATTTGAGACAGCAACATCTTCTGAAGGTGGAGGCTCAGGCTCCTCGTTAGGAACATTTGCATCTTCTGAAGGACCTTCTTCTGGTCTATATGTTAATAGCTGTTGATGATTACAGAACAAATATTCTTAAAACAACATTCCATTCAAGACAAGTTGTTAAATACTGATCAAACTACTCCTGAGGGAAAATAAGATGAGTCAATGGTTACACATATCTACTCCACCCTAGTCACCAAAAATATAGCTACGTGACTCGTTTCAACATAGCTCTGTCCGAGGCTATAAGCTCATAACCTCAGAGGCTGTTAGTCATCATATCATTTCTTTGGGCTTCTATCTTATTCCTGATCATTACACAACAGTTAATCTAATCACTGCCTCTAGGAAAAAAAAAAAACACAAATTACTGCTTCTAGGAAATATCCTTAAACTTTATTGCACACAGCAAACTATCTTAAGCAACTGCCCTCATATCATCCTCAACTTATCATACTAGTACTGTTTCTCAAATAGACTTACTTCGCTTTCTTCATCCTTCATCCACCTCAAATCCCATTTCATCCAAAATCATCTTTGAAACACTTCTTAAAATGCCGGAATTTATGAAAAAACCATTTCGTCCCTCTTATGGACAAACTTGATAACAACTGCTCGCCGCTAAGATCTTGAAAATTTTCACTATCATATCATTTCTACATTGGCTGACATTCATTTCATAAACTCAGCCTCAGTTCTGCTCATATTGTTAAATACACTGCCTCTCTATGTAACTGGTTAAACGTGATGAAAAACTAGTTCAATGGCTCTACTTGTAGATAAAAAATAAAAAAGATAAAAAAAAAGTCAACACAAATTAATGAGCAAATCTTTAAAAAATAAGTTATCCACATCACAAATTTCGTACTGACCAATGGCTCACTAGGAACAGTAACCACTCGAGGTGCCTCCCTTATATACTCTTCCATTGTTGTAAGAAAAGATTGTGGCGGCTGAAAAGAGCAAACAAAAAAATTAAAGTTAGTTTAATTTATTTTAACAGAGAGAAAGACCCAAGACCAAGTAAAACATCCAATCAAAGTAACAGGATCAATACCTCTCGCAAGACAGGAAACTGGAAATTTCTAGCAAGCTCCAATCCTTTGCAAACTTCATAGAAACTAGAAAGGCTCCCAGCCTGCAGTGATAAATAGGTCAATGGGTCACCATAGATCTTTAGAAGCCTTCAATAATTAATAACATAATAATATCATAATGAACTGTCAATATATACAACATTATCAAATTTGAGAAAAGAAATACACATCACCTGCTGGCCAGCTCTTTTGTAGACGTCAAGGGCTTTGATAGCTTCATGTCTTGGCATCTCAAAAAACTGCCAAGGAGAAGAGACCAAAAAAAAAAAAAAAGGCTCAGTTGCATGACAGAACCAAAACATAAATCGCATCTAGGATAACAAAATAATACGAGCATAATTGATCAATTCAAGGTACCTTATCAACAAGATTGATGATTCCATCATTAATAGCGCAATAAATTTTAAAGCTCTCTTTCAGTACCTGAAAATTATAAATTGACAAGTTCAAATAAGTTTAATTAAAGTTCTTAAACAGTTGCGCATTTCTTCACAAAACACAGAGGAGGGACTAACCAGGGAAAATATACTGAGGCATGCAAATCTTTAGACTAATGTTAATTAATGATTCATATAAGCACATTATATCCAAGTGAAAGAGAAAACAAATTTGGTCGTCCAATACATTCTCATTTTGATGGTGCTACAATGTTTTCATTATCCACATATGGGAAGCCTAACTTCAAAGAAATACTCGATCATGTAATGATCTTTTCATCAATAAATCACAGATTTATAACTTGGTCTTATAAGGTGGATCAATGTTGGTCAACAAAGACAACCATCATAGCATAGACCAGTATAGAGGGTGTAAATTGTGGAGATACAAAAGAAATACTGATCAGGAAGTTTCAGTGCTATGCATATAACAACATAAAAGAAGAAAGGAAAAAAAAGGTAAAAGAAAAGCAGGATATCCTGAAACTCTAATTATAAAAATTCAATATACCTTTTACTTTCACAAGACAAGATCTCTAAAGTAAGAAGATATCAAAACTTCTAAAGCACGAAAAGCAAAATGACAATCATCAAGTTTATTAAGTTTTATACTTGATTTATCTAATTTTGAGAACTTTATACACATTCCACAGTAAATTTAAAAAAAATGAAAAGCTTAAATTAGAATTGAACGTAATAAAAAGATCTCGGCTAGTAACAGTAAAAGCCAATTAAAATGTTTGCACAAGCTAGAAATTACTTGAAAAGAAAAGAATAGCGGACATACCAGAGCCAGAGCATACTGTATGACATAATTATGAAGAGCTGCACCTTCAGGCTGCAAAACAAAAAAAGTCAACACAAGTGTCTTTACCCAAAAAGACTTGTATTATTGTGCGAGGCAGAATCACAATATAAGAAATTACAAAAAAAAAAATGAACAATTATCTTGTCAACAGACAACCATATCCAGAAGTGGGAGAAAATCAGCTTTCAACAAAATCTAAATGTACCAGGCAGCCAACAAGACGATGCAGCAGCTGCTGCAAAGCAGGCAACTGCTCCAACAAATCTTCACTGTCCAAGTCCCTGGTTCTGCTGTAACCCTACCCAATGAAGAAGAGAAAGATTGACAACTTTCATGAAATCATAATGATTAAAACTAATCCGGCCCAGGTATTGCAACATGGCAAACTTGTAATCATTTGGACACAAAACACAACCAATTTCAGAATCTTACATCCAACTGTTGCTTTCTCATCTTTTTGGTAAGAACTGAAACTTATCACCAAAAATTAATTTTTATCAAAGAAATTACAAATCATTATTGTTTTCATTTAATCCCAGGCATATGTTATCATCAACATTTGTTTCCTCATGATTTCCCATTTTAAAAGAAATTATGTAATCTTTAGGTTAATTTACCTTATCCTCCCCTTGGCCAGGTCTTGGAAGACGCTCAGCTTCAATATCATATTTTAGAACCCTGAAACATTCCAGTCGTTCCTCCAAAAATAGCGCATATGTACGTACCCATGCAGAACAATCCCAGGCTGGGCAAATGATGAGCATTTAGTCAAGAATTATCTTTATAAGAGCACAATACACACTGCATGAGTATACGGGTCTCTTTATATGGTAAGTATGGATCCAACAGAAAAGATAGTAATGGCAACCAAGAAGGGAGGAAGAGAAAAATACTGGCATCAAAACTCACCAATAGGGCTCGAATCATCCTTGAAATTAGAGAGTTGGAGAATGCGTCCTCTCTGTTGGAAATTTAGTAATTCTTCTCGGAAAGTAGGATCACCCTCCCTCAATGTCCTATGAATAACTATCAGTGTCTTCAATGCAACCTGTTGAAAACAGTAACAAAGAAAAAATAACAACAACCATATAAGCATGTATATCCACATTTAAAGAAATCTAATTGCTGAGAATACCCAAAGTATCAATTCAAGTTATTCCATCACCTAAAGATAGGAAATTCCTGATATGCTATTCTTAATGTAAAAAAAAAAGATATGAAGGACTTTGCGGTCTGTAAAACTTTAGATGCACGGTGAAACACACAAACTTCTAGAAATTCTAGTGATCCTGTTTTCCATATTTCCCAAGAGAAAGCAAGGGAAAAAATTATGACGCTTTTTACAAATTTCAAGCAATTAACCTAGCATTGCCAATGACCAAGAAAGAAGATTATCATATGAATCTCTTTGTCCTTTGAGAGCAGAAAAAAGGGAAAAATCATCAAATAGTTTTAACAAGAACCCTTTTTGTTGAGATATCACAGGGTCAAAAGGTAGATGTAAAAACTGACATCAACCGAAATGAAACGCTGTGGGAAGCAACAACTCAATCACTGGTGAAGCTCATTACACGGCATAAAAAGAATCCAGACCAATTCGGACCCTCACTAAAGAATAGATATAGTTTATCAAAAGAGTGATGGCTACTCTCTGGTCACCTTTGGGCCAACGAAAACAGTGTGTAGGCGATGCCCATTGAAAGCTAGTCCTTTTTACATTCTTCACATAGCTTCCAACACAAAGAAAAATACACAGTGTTTGGAACATGAATCTTGGCAAATATCACTTATTCTCCGTTGTGCCAAATCTTAACATTATGCTTTAATAACTCACAGAAGCTCCCACCACGAGATTCTAAATTAATATATCGATGGCAACACATCGAACTATGACAAGCCTTACATTCTTTTACATGATATGACAAATCACACTTGGTGTTATGTAAAATTAATTATTTTCCACTAGCCATAAGGAAAATTAGATGTAACAAATGTGTTAAAAAAAAGCGATAAATATGCAATCAAAAGACATCAAATTCAACCCCTAAAACACTGAAATCATTATCGGATCTCTATATAATCAAAATCGAACACAAACCATAACTAGCAAATAATACCTATATAACTAAATAAAAATTTTAATAATTGATGAATCAAAATCATTACCGTCCAATTACGCGTTTTGGCCAATCGACGGGCAAGCGCATGAATGCAATAAGCAACATCCGCTCGGGGCCGAATTGCAGACGTGGCAAGCAAGATTTCTGCAGCCAAATATCATAATTTTTTTATATAAAAATAGATCCACGAAAAAAATAATTAATTAAAATAAAAAGAAATTGCTCACTTCTAAGGTGTCTTTCTTTGGGCGGACACTCGACGTGGTTAGTAGCTTTGACTATGGCCACATCCATATCCTAATTATAGCCAAAAAAAAAAAAATTTGGAGTCAAAATCCAAATCGAAACAAGGAGAGTAGAAGAGAGAAGTGGAGTGAAGAGTGAAAAACGGCACCGCATAGTCGCTGTTGACATGAGCAAGACCGACTTTGGTGGTGTCTTTGAGAGCGCCATAAGCCTTTCTCCATGTCTGAAGCGTTCCCATACGTACGCGCTGTCGTCTTTGCCGCGCAGATCGGTTTCTGTTTTGATTCTTGCTCTCTTAATACGTGGTCTCGAGGCCTCTTCTCTCTCCCTCTCTCTCTCTCTGTCTGTGCAGAGATTCTGTTTCTAAAAGCAGACGGAGTTGATCAAGAATGCCAATATGGTTTTTTTTTCTTTTTTTAAATTAATTAATTAATTTTTTTTAAAGAAAAAATTTGTCATTATTTTATTATTTCTATTTGTGAGGAGAGATTTTCGAGCTTCTGGCGGCCCCTCTTTGATATGCGTCATACGTCATCATCATTGCAATTTAAAGTCTCAGTTGCGGTCCAGATTTACCACCATGTAAATTATAGGTAAATCCTATAGAGCCTCCTTAATTTTTAAACATTATTTTAAAGCCTTCACAGACGGTGAAAATCATTTTAAAGCCTTTACCAACGGTAGAGCTAGAGACTAGAGAGTAGGTTTAACAAATTTTATATAATATGTGAACACGATACAAGTCAATTTGATAAAAAAATATTTTAGATCTAATATTATTGGATCGTATTATTAATAGAGTAACACGATAAAAATCATTTGATAATGAATCATGTTTGGATTTATCTTATAAAAAACTGTTTTACCTGTTTAACCCGTTAATGTTAAAGATAATATAGTAAATTTATTTATGATACATAAAGAAAAATATAATAAAATATAACAAATACTAATTTATAGCTATGTTTAACTTAATTAAAATTATTATAAAATAATTACGTTATCTCTTTCTTAGGTGTATATTAATATAACATTTTGACAGGAATACAAATAAGAAACTTATAAAATATCCTATTTCATTTTAAAAAATCATTCAATAATTGAAAGTTATTAATTGTTTATCTTAAATATGTTTTAGATAGATCTTTAAATGATGTTGGATACAAAATTTGGTTTATGTTTACGTATTTTATTAAATTTGGATATTTCAATAGATTTCAAAATATTTGCTAGATATTAAATTTATAAACTATTAGTTGTATTATATGTTTAGTATTTATTCAAATCATGTTATACATTGTTTTCTAACTTGAAAATAAAAAAAGGGTAAATGGATTGGATTCGGATAACACCTTAAGTGAACAGTTGGGTTTTGATTTCAAGTTTTAGACTCAATAAGTAAATGGTATGGATTTGAATTAATATAATTTAATATGACATAAATACAAAACAATACAAAATAGCCCTAACACTCTAACACGGCATGTTGCCAGGTCTATTAGAGAGTTTAAGTTTAGTGATATGCCTTCGAAACGTTGGGAGGTTACTGATAGTTTGTCAAATTCTATGGAGTCCACGGCAGTTATTTACAAATAATATTATGATATAAAGCATAATTTTTTAAAATATGAATTGAAACTTAATACGACAAATTTGATATTTCATTTAATTTTATTTTGTTAGAGGTTTACATAGTTAAAATAATTGTAGCATGATTCATGCTTTTTTTTTCAGTATATATAAGGTTTCTTTGATATGTGACTTTATAAGTACTATATGTAATTAATTTTTTTGAAAAAAAAAAAGAAGTTTGGTGCAATTTTAGGAAAATCCAAAACTAAAGACCGAACATATATTTTTTCTAAAGTATTGTCATAAAAGTCATTATAGAAACTCCATTTATATTTATTTAAAAAAGTTATTTTTAAATAATATTATTTACAAAATAGAGCACATGACTAGAGGGAGGGAGGGTGGGGGCTACCTATATTAATCGGTGTGGAAGCATCCGTTAATTAATTAATTAATTAATAAAAAAGCAAGAAAGGAATTTTATATTTCTTGATTGGATGGCAAAGTGCTGTCCCATAGTTGTTACTTTGTGTTTTGTCTGTCATTGCCTCGTTGAGTAAGTAAACCAACTCTCTCTCTCTCTCTCTCTCTTAATGACAATAAATATGGTTTATTTTTGCTTTTAAAAATAAAAATAAAAATTTTTAAAAATGTTTCATTGAAATTTTTTAGAATAATTTTCTTACTATGATTTTAAAGTTAGTGTAAAATAACAATTGTTAAAATAGTTGAATAACATAAAGTTATAAACAATAATATTATTGAGCAAATAATAAATTGTATTAATAATTTATAGGGAGTTATATCGTTTTGTATGTATCAAAGAAATTACTTGTTTTCCAAAATTATTAACATCGTATCATTAAAGGAAGGTTAAGAAACGGAGCTAATAATACACTTTAAAAAATTTTTAACTAAGTTTGGACCATCTTTGGTGTGAGAGAGAGAGAGATCATTTCCTTTGATTCAATTTTAGCTTTTGACAGCCAAAAGTTTACTTTTTAATCCAAAGCAAACAGTGCAGGAAAACGATTTCTATCAAAAGCATAGAAGCCATCTCATTTACATTAATAAACCAAAACAGAAGAGCCACAAGAAAACTGGTGACAAAAGATGGAAGCAAAATTAGGTAACTAATTCCAAAGTAAATTATTAATCTTGGAAGGTTAGGCACTAAAAAATTTAATTAATTAGTTAATTAACAGTGAAGAAGACTTTAAAGACTTAAATGATATTTACTTTTATAACTTAACACTTTTTAAATATAAATATTTTTTTAAAATTTAATTTACATCGATTAATAACACATTTATTTACTCTTTACGAACCTCTTAAAAAAATATAAAAAAATATCTTATTTTTAATAACCCATTTTTACTTTATAATAGAAAATAGAAAATATATATATTATATTTGTTACAATGTAATAAAATTAAATAACTAATAAAATTAATCCAATTTTTTTTTTTCGGAATCCGGAAATTATCGAACAAAGCTCCGCCTCTCTCCATCCGTGAAATGCCTTTCATCGCCACAGCTCCTTCACACACAGCCATCTTCTCGGCCTGATCTCACTCACCTTCACTGAAATCTTCAACCCCCAAAGCTTCTTCACCATCAATCTGCTCCTTTCGGTTCACCACCACTAGTCCATCATTTTCGATCTATTCCATCCCTCCACCAATCATCACCTTCCCTGTTTTCTTTCTTCTTTTTCCAGCCTTTTCTTCACCAGAAAGCCAATCTGCTAGATCTGTATCACCTCTTCTCCTCCAATTCTCTTCCTTTCCTCACCGATTTCCATTAATCTCATCACCATCATCAATTGCCATTTCCGACCAGCCAGCAACCCATCTTCAATCCATCATAGCTTCACGAGATCACCACCAACTACCAACGACGCCGCCGCCGCCACCAGATTTTTATTATCAGTCAGTTACCATGAGCTAGCCATGGCAGCTCTGTCTCTCTCTACTATGGAGGCAGGCTGATGGTTGGGACCTTCGAAACTCTTCGCTCCCTCCGACTCTTCCATTTCCACTTGCAGCTTATGCTCTGTCGCTTCACTCCTCCGTGAAGACATGGTTTCTGACCAATTTGATGTTAGTACAAGTTGACGATGGGCAAGGGCGATGGCTTGACAGATGGAGATGAAGTGGTTGCTAGGGCTAGGTTTCACAAATCAAATTTGTTTTCGTACTACAAGGAGGGGTATTAGAGACATCTTCAGATTTTTTAAGCGGGAGAAAGTGATAATTTTTTATTTTTTTATTTAAATAAATATCATTTAAAATAAATGATTAAATATTAAAATAAATAAAAATAATTTTTTAAATTATTTTATTTTATTTATATTTAAATGATTAAGATAAATAACCTCTTAGTCAAATTTTAAAATAAAAGAAAAATAAAGATAGGGGGATAGGGTTGTTGAGTGGTCGGTCAAACGTAACGTATTTCTAATTAGATTTGGTCAAGGTGGATAATTGTTGGCGGTTGGCTGCTGCGAAGCTTTGTTTGGTATTGTTTTCTGATTGTGAGAATTCTATATCAGAATTAAAAAAAAAAAAGAAAAAAAAATTCTCTCAATGTGTTTTTATTTTTAAGAGATGTTACAGAATTTAAAATAATAAATTTATAAATATTATTTTACCTTTAAGAAAGTCAAATAATTTATGAACAAATAAATATTTTTTGATTAATAAATCATATTTATTATTTCCTATTTAGGGTATGTAAGTTTAAAATTGGAAATTTGTCAAAAATTTTCCTTTGACCTCCCTTTTAAGTTTTCTCCTTTTCTATCTCCTTCCCAATTCTTACTATTGCTAGAAGTTACATTGATTTTTATTTATAGTAATAACATTCTAGGTATCATAAAATCTAGATAAAAATGTTTAACTAATATAATAAAAGAATTATGACCTAAAACTTGTGCATAAAATGTAAAATTTGCATTAACGTAAATTATAAAACTTGTAATAACTAAACATAAACCTTATAAAATGTAACAAACATAATATTTATTAATGACACAGGAGTGTTACAATCCATGGGATTTATGATAGATCATCAAGGGTTGTAAATTATTGCAATGGTCAAGAGTGCACATGAACTAGAATGAGGGGTAATTTCGTAAAAGAACTGATATTGCTGTGTAGAGAATTAAATGTCAAGATTTATGGCTGTAAAAGATCTTGAAGTCAGCTTTCTAACACATTTGTCAATGTGTCATTTGGAGTTGTCTGCAGGAATTTATGACTATCTCTTCACAGCTGGTTCATAATGAATGCTGCATTAAAGTCCACATTAGAATTTAAATTTTCTAGTTTAGTTGGTTGGAATTTGAATTTCTAGCTTGGTTGTGCCTTTATTACCTAATGAGTTTACTTATGAGTTTACTTATGAGTCTTAGTTAATAAATGAGTTGTCAATGTAGTAGTTGAGCTGTAATTGTTGAAATCATTTAATTATTGTCTTTTACCTATGCTTGGAGGATTGTTCTAAGTTATTTAAGTTCTAAAGTTGTGTATTCAAGGGAGTGAAGTTTTGAATCCGAATTTGAGTGAAATTTCAGTGTTTATACTGATTTCTCCTTAACTCTGTATCTCTTGGTGGATTCCATAGAGTGGTGAGTTAGTTTAAGCCCTGTATCCTTGGTTTACATCCTTGGGTGGTGAATTATCTGTATCCCATTGGTGTTTAATTTGGTGGTGAGCTTGTTATCCCTTTAAGCGCTATATCCTTGGTTGACATCCTTGGGTGGTGAATTATCTGTATCCCATTAGTGTTCACTTTGGTGGTGAGCTTGTTATCCTTTCAAAGGGTGTTTGTTAGGTCCCATTCTATTTGTTCCAGCCATTGGTTGAGTTGATAATCAACTTGAAGATCCTATCATGATCTATTACAATCCAACAGCCTGGTATCAGATTGGTATCAGAGCCATATCTCGAAGATCCGGTATCAATTACCAATAGGTATTCTTAAGGAAAGATTAAAAAAAAAACCCCAAATTTAAGTGTGGACTAAAAAATGACTATATCCTTAAAAATTTACATATCATTACTCTCTGTCGAATATCGAATACTATTAGACACAATCTTATAAGTGTCAGACACTGTCAAACGCACCTATAGGATGTTGTTGGACACTGTTAAATGTCAAATATGATCATAATATACAAATTTTCATGGAGTTATTTATCAAAGAAGCCCCATAATTTAGTTTATTTCCCCAATTTTTCCTATTCTTAATGTTTTTAACGCATAAACATAAAAAATGTTGGGTCCTCTGATGGAAAAACCTAGTGACTAATGTGGGCAAAACTCTTTAAGGAAAACATTGCATAATCAATATGGAAGAATGTCCATCGTAATTTTAAATAAGTTTGAAATAATTATGAATATGTACAATTATTTGTCAAACATATGTATTAATTAAGTTAATGTTTTTATTCCTATCTTTTAGAAAGTTAAGAGTAAATATTTGACCCTATTAGAGGTTAATTTAAATTAGATCTACACCTGTAAACTTAAACTTTTAAGTTAAATAATTTTTTAATATGATATTAAAGTTCTATTATCGTTTGTGAGACCATTTCATATAATCGATAGTATTAGAGATTACATACTATTGTTAAAGCTTATAAACTTTTATCATCAACCTAGCTGATAGGACTTTTTTTTTTTTTGGGTGCCATTCGAGATGGATAGATGTTGTAGCTATTATCACTAAAGCCCTAACTCAACGGAGCACATAATCCACTCAAGTAAAGATGTGGAACATGTTAGTGTACCACTAATTGATGCCAAGTTACATAACATTGAGATTTGAGAAAATACAATTGCGAAAGATTTTATAGATAGATCATGCAATTGACTATATTACTTTTTGTGAGACCAAGATTTCCACCATCCCAATTAGATCTCCAACCGTCCAACACCCAACATCCATGAAATTTAACAAATATATATATAAATATTTTATTATTAGTTGGTGGAAGATGAGTGAAGATTTCTTAATTTTTAATGTAAGTCAAAGGATTTTACATTTTTATGGCCAATATTTGTAGTTATTTGATTAAAAAAATCAACAACATGTCCAACTCAATATTTGAGAATTTATTTTGTTAAACAAAATTTCATTTTACAAAACCAGAAACACATTTTATATATACATTGGACTTGTATTGTGAAAATGGTTTCTAAAATGAATGAGAACATTTAGAATAGCACGAGATATGTAATATGTTTGCGAACAGGAAATGCATAAGCTTAACAGGTATAGATTTCACCCGCAAAAAGCTACACACAGTTAACAAATAATTACAAACACTAAGATGAGGTCAATTAGGTTGCCCACATGAACCGATAAAATAGCACTAAACAAAGTTTTGGATATGGATGCAGCCAGCCAATCACCGGGGATGTCCAGAAAAATGAGAAAACTGGATAGTCTGTACGGATCTTAGTGCTATCAGGCAGCAAAGAGTAACTACATTGGAGATTAGTCTTGAACTGTTCACATAATCAGATCATCTATGAATTTTATGCTGAATGGTAGCCTTATGGCTCCAGAGGCCACTAGGAGTGACAAAGTCCAGATTGGCAGAATCCATTTAATTACTGATATCAGAATTCGTTTCCCTGCAAAAAAAAAAAAAAAAAAAAAAAAAAAAAACCTTAAGTCAAGAACTAAACTCTCAATATGGTGAAGACCGAAAAATATTTGCGACGAACTAAAAAGACCAATAAAGTTTCCCATGAAGCAACTCAACTTGGAGACTAGATCTTTACGTCGTAAACATCCATCACAGAGTCACTAGTAGTACAAATCTGGCTATGGTTGTTTATGTTTATGTTTTTATGATTTCTGTGTTGCATATTTTTCAATACATTTACATTCAATATCAATCACGTATCATTTTCCAAACCTAATGATTTTAGTAATGCATTTGGTTAATTTGTTCAGGAAATCAACTTAATCTTGTTCCCTAACAGACTATTATCAATTTAAGAGTTACTTAGCAGGCTTAAGAAAGTCAAGCTGTGTCATCTTCCTTTTCACTGAATAAAATGGAAGGTTATATGTTAACCCAGCTTTACATTTTAGGTTGAAAAGAACTGTTTCATCTAACCTTTACAAATTATAGAGTTACAAATCCTGAAATCTTAAGTGTATTATTGGCTGACGTGATATATTGTAAAAGACACAGAAGAGAAGAAGGAGCTACTCTTTATAAAGAACTTTAAGGAAACAAAAAGATTGACAAGGAAGACTAATTACAAGCTAAAAATTAAATAAGGACTACAAATGTTGAGCCACCAAAAGATTTTCTTTTTGCCTCGACCCTTCTTACCTTAAAACTTGCAAGGTGAGTACTTGTAAAACCATCCAACCAATTGACATTTCACACAGTATCAGCAGGAATACTTTTATTGAATATCTAATTATCTTAGCTACTAAAGAAGGCACTCCCCATCTGCTAGGTGGCAGGAGGTCGGTTAAGGATGCAAGAGATTTTAGAGGTTTAAGCCAACAAAAAGAGAAAAAAAAAAATGAACCAGAATATCAAATTCGATTTCCATTGTATCTGGGTGATCTGGAAACTATTGCTACTCTTTTGACATGGCTAGAGAAATCTATATGTTTGTAGGCACTTTCACTGTGGAAGGCAGACTCTAGCACATTTGTGCACCCTAGAGTGAAATATTAAGGCACTCTCAATCAGCAGCATTAAGAAATTTCCAATATCTTTTTTTTTTTAATGGTTTCATATCCATGCTTTTCTCCAAGCAAGCATAAGTTAACTTCGCAAAACTAAGCAAATAGGGTTTTTTCATTAGAACAACCATTTTGGGTGCTTTATTATTTCTTTCTTTTTTTTTTTTTTCTGTTGTTAAATGAAATATCCGGCTCAATGAGACAGTAGGTTGATCACTTTTGCTTACATAATTGGTATTTTGATTCAATATATACATGGGGGCAGTGTTCTTCCACAGAAACTTCATCCTGGACCAGGTTCCTATACCTCTGCCTGAGTTCCACGGAGGATTATGTCTGACTATGCAATTTTAATGAACAAAAAGTAAATTGTAAAACCATCAGATAATAATCTAAATCCCCTTGACCATTCTAGTGCGTTCTACCCATCACAGAGCAATGAGCCCAATGAATTGAAAACAGAATGGTCTACTATCAGCTCTAAATTCTTTTAATCCTCATACCTTAGTAGAGATTAAATATAACTATCAAGATGATATTTAAAAGCTTAAGCTTCTAGGTGAACTGGTTTTTTTTTTTTTTTTTTTAACCATGGTATCAAATCCTAATTGACGTGGCAAACATGTGTAAAGAAACAGATTGAGCACCCAGTCCTCAGCTCTAAAATTCAGTGAACGATTTATCTGTTAACCTCTATTTAACTGCAGGTCCTGCACATTAACATATTCTAATCCTCTGTATAACAAATAATGGCAGGAAATCTTATTATGGTTAGGCATATTTTCTAAGAACCAAAAGGAGGGATATTCTTAAATTTTAGTTTGCCTAATTTTAGACACTAATTATGCAAGTTTATGGCTTATAGTCATCTCAATCAACAATAACAAGTAAAATACATAAATAAGAATCTAGAAATATTCATCATTGAGCAAACTGTCGATAAAACCCAAAAAAGAAGAGATAATCATTACTAGAGGATCGTATCCGTTCTTCAGTGTGACTGGAAAACCACTCTCCTGTCTCACGAAGCTGTTTCTCAACTGGTCCTTCAAATATACCACTAAAATCTGGCAAAATCCCATTAAACACAATCCTTTTCTCCTTCAAGTCCCTGATTACCAGTACAAAAGAAAACCACCCTCCTTCAAAAACTTAGAATCAGAGGCACACAAAAAAAAAAGGAAAACTTAACAAAATTAATTAAAGGGGGAAACGTCCAGACTCCAAAATGATCTTCTTGGTGTCACTGTAATAAATCCATTCAAGAAAGTTTCAAGAGCGAGGGAAAAACTTAAAAGAACATGCCTGGGTTCAGTATCACGGAACGTGCCAGCGCCAATTGCTCGTTCAACCTCCATGATAGCGAGCTGTTTTTGGTGCTGTGACATGCGGTGCTGCTGCTGCACTGGCAAGTGATGCATGCTGTTCTGGTTCTTCTTGGTGGGCATTATTGTGGGTTTTGTTTTAGGTATTGAAGTTGCAGGCCTAGGAGGATTCTGAGGAGTAGAAGGAGAAGGAGAAGAAGAAGAAGAAGAAGTGTTGTTTGTGAGAGAAGCTAGCGTTGTGTAATGGCAGGAGGATAAGCAAGACATGGTGTCAGTGTTCAAGTTGTTTAACTGTTGAGATAATCTGCTGAAGCTCCAGTTAGTGAGGTTGGAAAAATATCTTTATAGATATCCAAGGGTACAATTTGTACCTGAAGGTACAACCTGTTAAAGCGTTAAACAACTGAGCACGCTCACATAACTTCTCCAATGATGTGATGGGGTAACCCGTGCACACACCCAGGTACAAGTTGATTGTAGAGTTTATGAATTAATAGTAATAATTTGATAGATAGAAAACTAAGAAAAGAATTACAAATATCAAATTGCTTTTCAAAATCATCCTAAAACGTTTTATAGTTAAAATTTGTCTTTAAAATTCATGATCTAAAGATTAGAACTTCATTAAATACTGGCTGAATATGGATGGGCGTTGAGCATTTGTGCAAAATGAACCCCCTGACAGATAGAAATAAGAGTAAAACCGGCAGCGTCCTTCTAGCTACGGAAAAGAAAAAGAGGTCGATCTGCCACAAAGTTAAGAGATTAATCAATTATACATCATTTGAAATTGGAAGCAGAAATGAGAGAAAGAGCTGATTCATGCCACTAGTCTCACCCTTGATTTTTTCTTTAAATATAGAATAGTCTAAACAAGTATAGTTTAAACATGACAAAGTATGCATTAAACTTCTGAATACTGGGGGAGGTTATATCAAGGAACTCACACATTTCTCTAAATACATGAATATTTACATAAAACTTCAGTCTTAAAAAATGTTGTAGATATTAGTAAAGTTGGACATTGGCTCCCCATCTTTAAATGTTCTCCACACCCCAGTTACCAAAGCCTGGCTCCGCTGCTTCACAATTTTCACAAAATTCTGAAAAGAAAATGCCGAGAATTGAACTTCAAATATATGATGCACCATAACACTGTTTACCTTATTCACTAGAAAGGTCATTTGATATTAGTATGCTGGAAAAAAGAAAAAAAAAATGGTAGGTTCTCTCCATCAATTTGACCAAGATGTTTACTTGCTAAAACGTCCTGTGCACCTACTATCCTTAAAAGAGCCAACATCAAGATCAAGGTTTCCTCCTTAATTGATAGATAATTATGACCATACAGCAATGAGATGCAATCAACTGACTCCTGGAGTGATGGAAGTGGCACCTTACCGGCTGGGACATATCTGAGAATCAATACAGAAATTGCCATTATAAATGAAGGCAAGAAGTCTATCCACACTAACCTGCACAAGGAAGGACGCTATTGAAAGCTTTAGAATCCGAATTGGTTCAAGTCTGCGATGCTTGGTCGTATAGTTAAACAGCTAGCTCAGGTACACTTGAATCCTATTTCATAGACAAACGTACCCAAATTAGGCTTCTGTTTTATATATGTGTATATAAAAAGAAAAAGGCTTTTTGGCAGGAAAAAACATGGCCAACTGCGAAACATCCACGACTATACAGAAAACAAGAAAATGATATTGACCCTCGAAACAGCCAGGATCTTCTGGGTTTTAACATCCAACAACAGTATCAAAAACCAAAACTTTGGAATAGACTTAAGAGAGATATATTCTTTATACAGTAACAAATTTTAGGCTTTCACTTAAAGTTCCGCTTCAAGCTTAAGATTTCAAAAGAAATGGACTAGAATAGCACTCTAGACACTACCCATCACAGGAAATAAGAAAATAAATTTGAAATACCAGTTTTGACCGTTAGGCTTCGCAATGTGTTTGGCGCCCGAGTTCTAACAGCTCCCAATCCAAAACCGTGGAAATTGATTTACGAAAGAAACCCAATTGAGTTAGGGGACTTCAAAGTAATTATATATAAAATCTATCTCAAATATTATTAGAATCAAATTACGAAATAAGTACCTGGTTTCCTTATCGCATCGCCGCATTCATTCACTTATAAAAGGCTAAAACTACCGTTTGGCTTTGGCCTTTATTATTATTATTTTTTTAAATTTCTCCCCTCCTATTGCTTGCAAGTGCTTCGGAGAATAGAAAGATGTTGGCTTTGTTTGATTGCGGCCGGTCTTTTGACCAATTGGTGAGGGAGGTTGAAGAAACTGCTGCCAAAGGATGATATAGATTTTGTGAAGATTCATGTGGCGGCCTCCATATTGATGATGATGAGAGAAGATGTTACCACTACAACTCACATTACAACTACAAGGGTGGTTGACAGTTTAGGGTTCTATACACCCAGGAGAAGAATGAAGATGGTTAGAAAGGAACCAAGAATTCCCATTCTTGTTTTCAAAAGGAGTCTCAAGGGGTGCTTTGATCAGACTACTCAAAACAGTGATGTTGGAGAAGAACAAGAAGCTGACAAAGAGATTCCAAAGACGCTGGAAAAGACCAAAAGGATTGTGAGTCTTCCCTTCCTCTTCCTCAAACGGGTTTGGAGCAACGCTCTGTAGTTTTGCCTCTTGTTAAGAGACTACATTCACAACATGGATGGTGCTGATATGGGGCTGGTGAAGGTGATAGAGAATTATATCACTGGATGCGACTTGAGCAAACAACACAATCGTCTCTCCCTACCAAGGAACAATATACAAGTTAACTTCCATAATCCAAAAGAGCATAACACACTCGATGCAAAGCAAGGCACTAATGTGTTACTGGTTCAAACCTGCATGGACACCATCACATTGGAACTGAAAAAATGGGTAATGAACGACACATATTGCTATAACCTCATTGGCCCTTGGTATAAAGGACTTGTTATGAACTGCTCAAAAGATCATGTGAAGGGGTGTGCTGTACAGTTGTGGAGCTTCAGAAGAAATTCAAGTTTGTGCTTCGGTTTAATGAAGATGTAAATCACTAGAGACTTGTAGAGTTTAATTCTTTTGTACCAAAAAAAAATGATTTTGTTCAATTTCGCTGAGAGCGTATAAAAGTTCTAGTTTTGATATATTTGTTTTATCTCGATTCTTAAACTTGTGTAGAACTGATGTTTTTGAGCTCCGAAATATGACTGCTTTTTCATTGATGCAATACGGTTATTATATTCTTATTTATCCAAGATATAAGAGGTTGCGATAGAAGTAATGTTACAACTTTAATTGCATAATAATATTTTGAACTTGTCTTTTCTGACTTAGTCAAACATCCAAGGAAGCAGAATATCATTACGTTTGCACTTAGTCAAATCAAAAAACCAATTGCTACTCATCGCCCATTTCCACATCTCTCAGGGAGATCAAGAGCGAGAGAGATTTAAGGGCAAGGCAACATACATTTTCTACCGTCAAACTGTTAACACAAATTGTTATAAGATTATTGAAACTATTATTTATGCGCAATTAGTGTCAGGCTTCTGAGAGCTTGAGCAAACTCGAAAATATGAGAGGACATTTGCTACAAGATGCACTAGTTAGCATCGCGTTTAGTCCTTTATAGATGAAGAGTAAGCCTTATATGAAAAAGTCCATCACTAATGTGTTAGATTACTAGTATTTAGAACTTGAGGCCGCTTACATAACCAAAATATCTTTCAATTAAGAACTCCAAAATCAGCTCCATATTGGTTGATAGGACCTTCAGGTCAAATTGTAAATCACAAAAATTTATTGCATCTAACCACCTACAACTATAGCATAATGTGTGGATGTACTTAGGGCTAAGCAGAACCTAATAAATATTCTGGGTGGTTTCTACAATTTTAAGAAACCAAGCATAAAATTTTATCACCAGAGACAAATATAAACTTTTCACCATAAAATGGTTATAAAAGAACGCAAATGTGATTTACATGATCTATACATTGTCTTCAGTATCAAAAATTCAAGTTGTCATATAGGTAGATTCCTCAGCAAACGAAGTGCTCTTGTCCACTGAGGTCTTTGTGATAGAACAATTCTCCTCAAAGCAGGCACAGCTCCAGCAGCTGTTATTGCTGAATGGTTTTCGCTATGCATGCTGAGATTGTATAGTATTGCTATGGCTGCTTCAACAGCTCTCTCACTCCCTTCTTCTATCAGCTTCACCAATGGAAATATTCCTCCCTCTGAAGCAACAGCTCGAGTGGAATCCACAACCCCCTCTGAAATTATTCTGTTGAGTTCTATGACAGCAGCTTCCCGTGCCTCACTAGAGAAAGAGGATTTCATTTGCTCAATAAGTCTCGGAATTGTCTCATAAAGAGTTACCTCCATGTTGATTGGATTCTCAAAATCTACATTAGGACCAGATAGGCAGCTCAATTTAACTAGACAAGCAGCAACCCAGTCTTTGTAATGAAGAGGAATATCTGACTTGAGGATTTGACGAAGAAGTTTAGTGAAATGAGAGGAATTCATGGTTTGGCAGAATTGCTGAGAGTCGAGCAATTTTGTCAGTAACCGGGATGCTGCAGAGATTGCAAGACCAGCTTCTTCAACTTCAAGTGCATATTTTTCTGGATGCTGAAGTTCAAAATCAGATTCCGTGTCTGCGGAACATCAAATACATGCTAAAACATCAGACATATGAAACAGCTGAGAGCAATCATATAACCAGAAAAAAAATTGTTCCACACCACTTGAAATAGCATCCAAACTAGGCTTATTATGAAGCTCAAACTGTCTCTTATTTAGTGGCAAACATAGAATCACAAGAAATATAGGACATACCACTTGAGAAGCCAATTATAATAGAAACAAAATGTGGTAAACAGCTTATAATTTAAACAGAGGCAGCTCGGGCTTAATACCTAAGATTTTAATTACAGCTTAGGCACTTGTCTGAACAAAGCAGGCATGCATCACATAGAAACTCTTTATCCACAAAGAACTAACAAGGTTACACTCAAATGTGGAGGTTCCACAATGTCAAGAAACTATCAACCACTTATTGGATATCACCCAACAATAGTACTTGAACGCTTACCACAATCTCTCATGTACAAGGCTAAATTTTAATCAAAGGATTATCACCCTGGATTTAAACACATGCAATCTAACAAGTGAATCAAAACACAAGTTTTATTATGCGTTACAATCTAGTGAAGACAAAATGGAGCTTTTCAGGATTCAAACAAAAGCTTCAAGGATGAATATGCTATGATACCATGCTGAGGAATTATCATCCCATAAGCTTAAGTTTTTGTTGGAGAATGGCATTTCAGCTTTAACATGAAATTAGAGCTGTCTTCACAAAAATAACCCAAATTAGAGCTCTTTTTACCTCTACACTTGTAGAGCTGTAGAACAGTGATTATGACCCAAAAAAAAAAATTTCTAAAAGGTGATTATTTTTAAAAGGCCCCTATGATTTTGGTTATTTTAGAGATTCACCAAAATATATGCTCTAATTGGTCTTACAACAAAAGAAATAGTCAGAAATTGTTCCTCATACCTTCCAAAACTTCTTGTTGGAAAATGGCATCCAATCCAGATTGAACATCAACTGATATGATTATGTCCATGCCTGAGTCTAGCACTGTTACATACTCAAGGATAGAAGCTGCCTTCCTCTGTAAATTTGGGTATGAGATCTTCAGAATGTCAACCAGGCGACGGATGAAGCCAGAGTCCAGCACTTCTTTCCTATAACTGGTTTACAAGAGTATCAGAGCAACATGCAGGTATTCATATTAATCATTAAGGTGTTCACATCAACAAATCACAAGTTAATCACAAAAATCGTCTTTGTGAGTGCAACCACAAAAGAAAAAGAAAAAATAAACTAGGCAGAAAATGAAACCCAATCAAAAGCTCTTTGAATTATATTTTTCAAATATAAATGAAACCTCCCAACCCCAAGGTTAGCAGGATTTGATCCCAAGACCTCTTGCATAATACTAAGAGGTCCAACTAGCTAAACTAGCTAGTAGCCATAATCAAAAGCTTGTTCATTTGCTAATGCTCACTATAATTTATTGTGATTCCAAATCCCACATGCAGAAGGATTTGTTTTGAACGCATAAGAGGATTTGGCAAGAAGGCATCCCTTGAGTTCATTCCAAAGTGATTGAAGTTGTAAAGATTTGGATCATTATACTTGTATAAAATTAAAGATAACTGGAGATATTGCTGATGAAATGAGTAGTGCAGAAAGTATGATTATTGATAGTTAAGATCTACTTCCATGTTATAAGTGTTTTTAATGAGTAATATCACTCTTTGGACCTTTTCCAGGTCAGAGGTGTAAAAGTAAAGTAACTTTTCTACTGTAAATTGCTAATAAATTCCTTGTTTAACAATATGTCAGGGATAGGAAACTAGACTAAGGTCTTGAAACCATTTTGGGTTGCAAGAATGTTCTTGTAAAAGAAATTTATATCCTTTCGCAGCAATATCTTCAGAGCACCACAGTAATTCTACACAAAGGAAAATCTTTTCGGCAGAAAAATCGTTTTTCCTTGACAGATGAGCACTGGAGACAAAGATAATGTTATGGGAAAATATCGATTCTTGTTGTCTCACAATGGGGGATGAACTTTATCTAGTTTTCCTCCAGACAAAACTATCAAACCTGGCATCGTCTGTTTACTTTTGCTAGCTTTATTTTGTATTTTCATCTCATGAAGAGTGAACCAACATTAGTTTCAAATGGGAAGTGTCAGCAGCACATCATCAACTAAAAAGAGGAAAAATTAAATATGATAAGAAAACAGCAGTCAGAAAAAGAGAAGACCAACGGAAAGGAAAAGAATGGCAAAAAGAAGAACACCTGGTATTGATTTCTGATGAGAGTACCTCAGCTGTTTTTCCAGTTAATCCTGTAGAAGCATCAAAGCTCGTTGCAGCATCCATTCCCTTTTTTGATCCATTAACTGGTCCACGATAAAACTGGAATGCATCAACATGGTAAGTCAATAGAACACTACAAACATTTATAATGTGTGGCTAGAAAGAACTAACTAACCTTTGATTTCATTTCTTTACTTGGGTCTAAGATACGGCCAAGTATATCCAAGGACTGCATTGCAGCAAAAATTCATGTCATCATCAACACCACATTAGCAATTTAGGTTTCCTTTTCAGAACATATTTTGGTAAACCAAAATAAACAACTACAGGACCTTTTCCATCAAGCTTTTTTCAGAGATGTCCAAGTGCTTTAGAGCATTAACCAAAGGATTAAGAGCACCTTCAGCTTCAATAATCTGGCAAACACCATGACTGCATCAAGAAAGTGAAGAAAATATTAAACATGCCAGATATACAAAAGATAATATTCGTTCTAGACAATATTAACACTTTCAAGATAATAAAAGGATCAGTTCATAACACAGGGATGCAGAATTGGAGCAGAGCAAACATGTCAAACGCTAACACAAGGATCGGTTCATAACACATAAATCAACTCTAATATTCAAATAGGGAAAAAAATGAAAAAAAAAAAAAAACAACAACAACAAAAGAGCAAGAATTTGTCTCATTGCTAAGATCCAAACTGGCATCCATCATCATTTCATGACAGTGCAACAGATACTGAGAGGGGCCACTTCAAGCACAAGGCACTCTCTCTTCGTTCTCTCTATGAACCTTAGATAACGATAGTAGAAAAGATTGAGCAAAATTCTTCCATCAGAACCCTAAATAACAGTGGCAGAAAACATTGATTCACTACTCTTAGCAGTTGAATCTTGTTGTAAAGTATAAGAACCCACTGATTGACAGGTAAATTATCAATTTAACCAACTGATGCTTCCAATATGGCCAGTAAATTTACTGGTACTTGAGACAGAAAATTGAAGAAAGGGAAGTGCAAGTACCTGATGGAAAGTCTCTCCAAAGCACGTATTACAGCCAATCTGACAGCATCATTGTTATGGTCTAAAAGCTGAACCAGAAGCTTAATAGCTCCAGCTTCCTTGAATGAGATCCGCATATGTTCATTAATAGATGCATCAGCAATCGAGTTTGCAGCTCTTGATATGGCTACCTCATCTTCCAGCCCAAGAATCAAAACTAATCGAGCCACACCGTCCATCCATGGCAGAAGTGTTAGCTGGCAGTCAGCAGGCAATTCAGATTGAGGTTTTGTTTCATCTTCCAACTCTATAGCTCCAATGCGTGCAAGAAATTGTTGTTTTGACCTTCCAACCATTGCATTTATTTTGGCTTCCTCAATGCCCACATTCTTCTCACCAACATTTAATCCAAGGAGTAATTCATTGGCTCCATATCTGGAAGGGCCTGGTGAACTCCGTTCAATCTCAGTACCATCTGGTAAACTTGGCCATGAATACAAACCGGGTCTGAATGACTTATATGCGGCCGAGCCAATTATGGGGACAGGAACAAGACCTTCCTCTATGATAAGAATTCTATAATATTCATCCTTAGCAAGTTCAATCAATGCATTTCTTGCTTCCTTCCGAATGACTTTGGATCCTTCAGCATCAGTTTTCAAGACATTGGCCTGCAGAAAGTATCCAAGATATTTGGACCATATTGTTATAATTAAATTTTGATATAGGGGCATTTCGAGATGTCCCATTGAAAATGAAAATCTCAGCGATTGCTTGATCCGTTCCTCCACAAACTCCTCCCAACTTAATCCACAGCAATAAAAGGCGATTACATCACAGATGAGGTTAAAAATTTTAAAACAAACTCAATTCAAGAGATGCATACATGCCTTTAAAGTCTTTGAAATGAATCCATACACTATTCAGTTTCACTAGGTGTCCAAACATGCCACAATTGTAAACTTAAGTATTCCTCAGCTCGATAGAACCGACTAATGGGTAAATCGATGTAACAGTTGAATTGCAAATCTGAAACAAGCTATATTTAAACTTTAACTTTATAATGAAACCCAATTATCTTTCTTTTCATGTCTACTTATCCAGCTTAAGCCACAAATAGATTCCCGATATCTTTTACAGCCAATTGTCCCAAGCCAAAAGTTTTAAATATCATATCTTTATAAGATGCCAATTATATTACCTCATTACTCTCTTAGAAAGCCACTGAGAACTGACTGAAAAGTAAAAGATAATCTAAAGGTAATGTGGATGTTTCTATCATCTAACCAGAGGCTTTGCAAATTAAAATTCACTATCTAAAACTTCCTTTGTTTGTGTTAGAGCTTTAATACTTCTATTGAGCTCTTAGAGGCTTCAGCTTTCGGATTTTCTGGTATCATACACGATATCAAAGTCAAGTTGACCAAATAATCTTATGTTTGCATCCCCACATTGCATGAACTAATTATAATTAATTAGGTTCATGTTTGTTGCTCCGTTCATGGTTGTGGCAGTAGTTGTGCACTTATAGCAACCGTCACCTATAAGCTTAAGCTTCTAGCTTTACCGGTAGCTTAACAGTATGCATAACTTAGCAAAACTCACAAGTCCAATGTAGAAGCTCTCTCTCATACATCTCAAATACAACAGAAGCTTCTCCTAAATCACATCCAAACGTTGTCCATAAGATAAAAGATGATGTATTTTTTCTTAACGTGTTAACCCAAATACATAACCACGCAAAAAAATATAATTAGACTGTTTAGATTGTAATGGTGTTATGATCTCCCATCATAATGCAAAAACTTTCTGCCTAAAGACTTTAAGACCACATAACTTTCTTCTTATTCATATCACCTTTTCCTCAGAACCAACACAAATAATGTCTAACCAAAAAGGCACTTATGGTAATTCAAGAAGCCTAACCTCTGTTTATCTTTTGATTTTTTTTTTATGCTTTTGTTTGATTTATTTACTGCAATTTAAAAATCACTTGAAGTGAAGCACCAAATAGATAAATAATTTGATTTGCTTTTTGAATTCAATCATTACTATTAACTAAATAAAACAGTCTTACCAATTTGGGAATTACACCTTCTTCAACAATTATTTTGTGATTAGAGGGGCTCAAAGCCAAATTCGCCAAAACCCCTCCTGCTGCTTCCTTGACGTTAATGTCCTCATCTTCCAGGGACTTAATAAGTAGTGGCAGAACATCAGAATTTGCAATTTTCACTCTGAGCTTCTCATCCACAGATAAGTTCCACAAGGTACATATACTCTGCTCCTTCACCTGCAGAAAAGAGTTCTGGACATACCTTAATTTTCGATAACCAAGAAATAAGAAATAAGAGAGAAATCCAAAGGGCAGCACACATCTCCTATACCTCAGAAGTCAAAGAAGATCGGATCAGCAATCCAGTAATCTCTTCTATTGCACCACTTTCTGCTACAGAATCTCTGTATGAATTAATTGAAGATATTGACCTTAAAAGGCCCGCAGCCGCTTCACATGTAGCACTAGACTCTGACTTAAGAAGGTTAATGGTGAGATTTATGCAGCCATTAAACTGCATGATTGCATCAATGCACTTCTTTCCACCAAGAGAGTATTTCCATAAAGCCACTATTGCCTGTTCTCTGTCAAGTGGATCGTTGTCCAGACCAAGCATCCGGACAAACAAGGCAACATAACTGTCACCAAAAGTAGAAGAGCTATTTTTTATTTCCTTAATATCCTGAAATCGAATTGAGAAGCTGCATTATTAAGTAGTTTGAACTTTGAACTGATGAAAAAGTGTCATCCTCGCAATCACAGCATCATCAATAGAACCAAAAATATACTATCGATATTGAATAAGGCTTATATCCATTAATCCATAGGATAGAAAAATGCCCCATATAATATTTCAAAAGTAATCCCCAATAAACAATACCATTACGGAATACTCTTCGGGGATCATGTTCAAATGTTTTAGCATGGTAAAAGAGATACAATACTATGACTTTGGAGTTGACTAGTAGTGCAAAAATCCATGTCAATGGCATCAATACTGACACTCAACAACAATTTGGATAGCCTCTCGCACTGTGCATGTACATTACAATAACATTATAACGGGAACTGGAGCACATAACAGAGCATCAAATGAGTCTATCTCGCTTCTCAAAGCATCTAAAATGTTGCACCTCCAAATTCCAAAATTCCTTTCTCAACTCCAATAAATAAATAAAACCATCATCAAATTTCAAAGTAAATTATAGATTCTCGACACACACAAAAAAAAAAAGAAAAGAAAAGAAAAACCCACTATTACTCTAAACTGTACTATTAATCCTATCAAAATTTCAAAGAATTCCAAGTACCAAAATACACCCATGCAAGAAAACTAAAAAATTTCGAAAAAAAAAAAGGCGCAGAACCCAGATAGAGAAACTTACAACAGCAGAAGAGTGGTGTGAGGTCGCATCAGTGGCACCACCATCACCACTACTATTGGCCCTTGCCAGAACTGTACGGACAGACCATATTAGTGGCTTTCCTATTGTTGTTGCTGAGTTTCTTACACTTCTTCTGGTTCTGGGTAGCATAATGGAGGTGGTGCTGAGCGCTGTTGCTTCCATATTGGTAGCGTTTGAATGGAGACACGGAAGAAGGTGAGCGGTTGAGAGTGCTAAGGCGAACATTTTTGTAGACTTAGTAAGTTGAAATGGTGAAAAATGTCATGAAATTGGGAATTATAAGCAGAGTTTTGGAGGAATTGAAACAGGGTTTTGTTGCTAAAATTGTTTATAAGGCATTGCATTTGCATGGACTCTTCCTCTCCTCTCCCGGTTGGGTATTCGGAATCTTCTAGAGAAATGTCGCATTATTATTATTTTTTTAATATTTTGGAATTAATACCGTAATTAACATCCAACAAAGAACTATTATATATTATTATTAGACAACACCTGATTTTTTTAATTTTAGTAATATTCCATTTTGGTAAAGCAATAAGATAATCTCAGGAGCAGTTTTAACCGTTTTTTATATTTCGATTAAGGCTTGGGTAATTAAAAAAAAAGAATTATTTTAATGTACACATCTCGAGAAATTAAAAATAACAAATCTCAAATGTAATTTTTTTTTTTTATACGAACTTACCATGCCAACTGATTGACATAGAACAGAACGATTAAAATAACAAAATTTAAAATTGTATTTAAATGTGGATGATAAAAATACATGAAGTTTGATGGTACCCAATAATCCAACAACAAGCGTGTCGGACACAGCATTATAACATGCAAATATTTTGTAACTATTCCATTTATCAAAGGACCCTATAAATAAGGTCATTTTTTAAATTTATTTATTAATAATTAAGATCGGTATGTCTCGTTAATTTATATAAATAAATTTATAAAAATAATTTACAATGATAACTTTACTCTATTTGTTCTATTATAATAAAAGTGGTGATATGTATTCTAAAACTAATCTCAAAATCATGTATCTCAAATAATATAATATAAGATTAAAACTACCACAACATATCATATTACTAACGATATCATTACACCATCCACGTATTAAACATATGTTAAATGCATATTATTTTATTTAGATACAATTTAAAAAAAATATCATCATCCTTTTATATTAAAGTAGAGTAGACGGTGATATTATGGATTTATATAGGCGTAAAATGTTAGCCCGTTTTCGAGATAATTTGTTGATAATTCAAAAAAGAAAAGAACAAAAAGACTACGGTCATACTTCAAAGAGTTTTAATTCTATCACGGTCAAAAAGTAACGAAATTAGCTTTGGAGTAATTTTTTTAATTTAACACTAATCCTTGAAAATTCATCTCGTATATTTTAAAATCTCATCTTTTCAATATAACAAGTTAATAACAAATACTAACTTTTTTTTTTATGCTTGTAAATTATAAAGTAAATTCCAAAAAAATAACCTAGATGACCTTCTTAAAGCTTTAAAAATAAGATTCTATAATATGCAGTTAGTAAACTAATGTAATCATTTTTATTGCTCCAATTTCAAACTAATTTTAAGATTACATCTAAACTTTCATTGAAAATATTCCAACCAAAAGCAATTTCTCATGATTTTTTGCTATATAATTCTTTACGGTTAAAGAATCATATTAATTGTGACATATCAAACATAATACCAGCCTAGTTTATTTCTGATCAAGCTGATCTTTAACGTGAGACAAATCTGAGTCCTGAACTATAACGCTCAAATTTCCTTATTACAGGATTCCTGGTTTATAATCATAAGATCATTCCAGTCATCTAAATCTCCACCATATGTAATTTTCATTGTGTTAAATCAGAATGCTCGATTTCATCGGCATGGCAGAAAATTTCCACAAAGGTATGTCAAATTATGCACCAATCAATTTCATAGGTGAACGGTTTAATTGTCTCATAATATTCACAGTAACCATGTCAATACCCATTGAACACTCAAAATTCTTAAAACAAAAATGTTTCTTCGTTCAAATTCAAGTCCCTTGGTCATCTCCTTGCTCCAACTGTTGTTTTATGAAGGATGGAGGACAGTGATCATTTCAAATATCTACCACAACATAACACCACATAATCGACTCTTGCTTGGGGAAATCCAGAATTTGCATGGGTTCAGTTAGTGGAGCCGTATAAAGAACATGCACCTGTGGAAAATCTGAAGAACATAAGGGGGCAAAAAAAAGAACCACGCTTGCGAAGAGAAATTGCAGCACATTAGAAAAAAGGGGGATTGACAGGTACCTTTGTTGACATTGAAATGGCAACAATGGTTGTCAACAAAGTTTTTGTGGGTATATTTTCAACTCTCTTCATCTATCAGGATTGTAGACTCATTGCCGATTCCAAGGTCCATTAAAGTTGCCAATTCATCATCAAGCAGTAATGGTAAAGGGGAACCCTACAAATTCAGATACAAAAGACCTATCACTTATATTTTGTTTTCAAACATGCATTCTCTAGATGATGGAATACTCAAGCTTTTGAGCAAGTACGAGGGAACTGCATTTTTCTCATGAAAACATTTTGGCATTTTCAAAATTTTGGACATATCAGAAATTCAAGAAAATTGAGAAAAGGATCAAGGTAGGAAGATTCGATTCACTAGAGCTATCACCTCGAAGGAATAGCCATTAGGGATGTTCTTGTTATTAATCACAATGTAAAGAGTGTTTATTGTCATTAACTTTTATAAATCAAATGCTAGTAAAGACAAACCTCTTCCTGAATAAATAATTTTGGCTTGATAGACTTTAACTTGAAAAAGCTCTCACATAGAATCTTTAGTTTGCCAACCTGAAATGAATATGGTATTCAAATGTAAAAATTTAAAAATGTATTGGACCAAATGTGTCGTTCAAGAAAATGATTGGAATATAACCGTAGTAGTGGCTGGCAATTTCTTTGTCAATGGCGGCCTCTCGCCAATTGATGCACCAACACATTTCAGAGTGATAGCTGCAGATTCATATATATTATATATATGTATACTAAAACAGTAAGTCCATAAAATCAGATATAAGAAATTTAATATTCATACACAGAAGTCCTGAAGCCATTTTCTGGGGTCCTGCCGCTCCAATTGATGGCCTTTCATCTTCAATTCCATGGAAATCCTTAAGCTCACCAAATCTGTAATTGAGTTTAAGTCAACAATATGCAGGCATAGCACAATAATTAATCAGCAAGAGCGAGAGGCTGCCGTCATTTTGTGAAATAGAGTTTTGTGGTCAACGCACTATAGATATGGGTTCAAATCTCATAAGCCAATTGAAGACCTTTACTGTAAAGTGTCAAAACACAAATGGAGAGGGAGGCTTCAGAGGTGGGGAGTTCTAGATTTACAGTAATTTTACTAGAAAAGAATACATGTTAAGCCAACAAGGCACTTTGCCACTAGAAAACTTCAATTTCTACATCGGATACACATATGGGGTCAAGTTTGAGAACCCTTATCTTTTACACAAGTTTTTTCACAACTTTTAGACCATTGAATCTAAGCATTAGAACAATTAAGATTAAACATTTCATATGTTATTCCAAGATATAACAATTGTGTAAGCCAGAGTTAATGTCAACCTCTAAAATGGTTGAATCCAATAGTCAAGAAATTATGGAAAAAAATATGGTGTATCCTAATATATATTATAATAAAATGAAAGATAGATTAAGCACTAGGAGCTTTTTTTGTCAGGAATACAGAATTTACCACAGCTTTATCTGAAATATTACATCTTCTCAATGTTATGCAACAGATTCTGCATAGTATTTGAACAGATTATAGCTAAAATGACAAATTCTTCAATAAAGTAAAACTACCTGGGATGCAGCCGTTTAACTTCCAGAGGATTGTCATGCAACTTTGACATAACTAAGCGAACATACCTGCAAGATGGAATCCAGATCAGATATAATATTAAAAAATCACCTGCAATGAGCTTCTAGATCAGATACATAGTTATTGACTTTTTTTGTTCCTGTCTCCAACATAAATACTTCAGGACTCTGCAATTATAAGTCACATAAAATACTAATCTCTGACCTATAACTAGCTACAAAATACTGTCCCAAATACATATTTTCTCTTTTTGGTTGGTTGATTGGAGAAGTAGGGCCTCATTGCTAGTGGGTTTGTGTAGAAAAGGTTTTGAACTCAGGTGTCCAGTAAAAAACAGAGGACTAGGTGCAAAACCACACTCTTTATTTCTAGCACTGTTAATACATAGATCATCCCTTCCGGATCCTCCAAAAAGAGCTCTTAACTTACAGATGTCGGTAGCAGAAGCATTTAAATACGTTAAAACTTCCTTTTCAACCAATTGAAGCATTTAAATACATTAAAACTTCCTTTTATACCAATTGAAGTGCTCAAGTAAAGTATTTGAATAAGAAGAAAACTTCTCGAAGTCTTCTGCATAAATCTTCTAACTGCTCACTAAGTTTTGTTGCACCTATCCTATTGCCCAATTTAAGCCTATCTCTAAGCATCCCAAAGTGGCCAGATAGTATACCTCACACCAGGATAGAATCTATTGTCAAATCTATGAATGCCATAAAGCTTTGATGCATGTTATGGTATGAGGTTACTGGAGTTATGACCAGATTATGTCATTTTCTTTAACAAGCTTTTAAACCTTATCATGATTTGAAGCCATAGTTAAATGACTGTAAAAAACTGATGAAAGGAACTCTGAACGTGTGCACAAAAGAGCCATCACGCATATACAAGCACAAGAAACAAAAAGACAACAATTGCCTATATAACATCATGCCTCGAATTCAGAAGAAGTAAACTAATGAACTGGTGAACAAAAGAAAATGTTTACCGGATCTCAGAGTCCTTCCTTTCTCGAGGGCTTATCTGAAAGGTGAGTATTAGTTCAAACTACATCGGATTCACAATAACCCTTGAATGAAACAAAAAATTGGATCCAATCAAAGTTCTAGAGTTTACCTCACTCCCATTTAGAACTTCAATCTTTGCTAACCGTGCAATCACTACAAACCTTGGGATACCGCCCCTTCCAGGGTCAGCTATTGGATTCTCAGTAAGCCTAATATCCTTCAATATAATAAAAGAAATTTAATCAGAAAAAAAGCGATCAGTTGACATAGGATTATGTGTCTGTGTGCATGCATTAAAATGCACATGCACACGTATTGTGTCTATGTAGAGGGAGAGAATAATTTTGGGAAATAGCAAAAAATAGCCAAGTTAAGAAAATTATTTTGAGTTGAGTGGTGCTATACTTACAAACTCAGCCATACAAACCCATATGGAATTAATGGATGATTGCCACTTCATCAACCTTAAATAATGTTATAATTTTTTAAATTCACTCCTCCAATCATTACATGCCACATCAATTTGTATGGTAAGTTTGCATAAAAAAAGAAGTAAGAGTAGTATTACTCTTTTGAGTTTTAGTAAATATCTAAAACTTTTTTATTGTCTAGCCAAGAAATCAATGTCAGGTGATGAAAATGCCCTACTTCAACTACCTACGTAAAGCTCAACAGCTTGACAAAAATCTAATATCACTCAACAGCTTAACACCTTACCAAAACAAAAGAGTCCCCTCAGCTTGACCATCTTCTATATTTTTCCAATTAATTTAGTGTTTTAATTTTTTAGCACGTGACCTAGAAAATAGTGCAGATTAATTATCATCCATTTGCAAAACAAGATCCTAAGATGATATCAAGCAGGTTTTAATATGTGATGGATGAAGTAGATATACCTTCAATTTAGGAAATAAATTCAACGAGTCAATCGAGGCCAGGTCCTCAATGTTATTACTTCCTGAAGCATACAAGAACAAAGAAAAAATAAGAAACAACTATTAAATAGCCATAAAAAAGAAGCATGAAAGATCATAGGAAATTTACACTAATTACCCAGAAGAAGGCAGTGCAAATTCTGAAATGGTATATAGCTTTCCTCATGAGATTCATATGCACCAAGCAGTTTGAATATTGTATTATCATCAGGATAATAGATGCGATCCAAATTGTTCCTGTTCAAATAAAGCTGCTCTAAACTGGCAGCAGAAACCATATTTTAGAAGTTATAAACAACATTTAGCACAAAATTCTATGCCAAATATTTCTGACAGAAGACCAGACTTTCATTTCTAACCTCCTTAGCCGAGAAAGCTTTAGGATTTCATTCCAGTCAGCTATACAATTGTCTTCCAAATTCAAAAGTCGCAAGGAATCAAATCCTTGAACCACAGGTGACGACATTGGCTGGAAACCACAGACCAAAATAGAAACAGAGCATGCAACAAAAAGTAAGCAAGATGAGAGTTTAAATCAGTGAAGGGTACAAAAGATTGTAGCAAGCATGGAAACAGAAATGGGACAGAAGAAACAGTAAATACAAAAGCATTTTCCTTAAAAAGCATTGGATTCATGGATACGTGCTCCACCAACTGCAGCCCTATTAATTCCCAATTCGACTCAATTCACACTAATAGTAGTTTCTTTCACATTTATTAGGCCTTATATTTTTTTCTTTGGAGAAAACAGACTAATTATAGAAATCTATGCTTTACAGCCACCATCTAAGTGAAAATATATAATAAGTTGTAAGCAAAATTTTGGACATTTCTTGCAGATAATGATAAAAATAACATGCTGAAGGTATCCAAACTAAATCATTGAACGAATTTAAGGCCATAAATAAAAGATATTCAGCAAGCAGTACCTCTATTGCACTTATGCTATTCCCCATAAGGTGTAGCTCTTCAATGGCTGGCAATGAGCGCTTGAGTAGTTCAACCTGCCATGCCAGATATATGACGCTTCAAATCTGAGGTATTAATAAGCATGGAAAGCAAAAGGAGGAGAGGGGTGTAATATACCTGCATCCACTTTATACCAGTACTGTTTAGAACTAAAACACGGATGCTTTTTAGCTGTGGAAGTCCAGAAATATCCTTTGACATTAAATTGTTCGACAAGTTGAGAGCTGCAAGAGCTGGTAACTGTTCACAGATGGTACCAACATCCTGCAAGGAAAGATTGACCCAATCAAGAAAAAAGGATATGCAACACAAGAAACTTTTGCTTGCAATGATATTCTAGAATAAAAAGTAGACTCATATACCATCATCATTAGAAAAGTCTGATTGCAACAAGCACACTTAAATCACAACTAAGATGAATGAAATTCTAATCTTTGGACCCTGTTATTGCCACAAAAATGCATCTGCACAATGCGAGCTCTATAAACCCATCCAGCATATATCTCAATACTTATAAAACAAAAATATATATGAGCACTTCGAAGATGGTGAAACATGTCAACAATTATATAGCACCATTTTCCGAAATCTTTCTATGTAGGGATGTGCTAAGTGTTTCTCACAGCAGAAAAGGTCAAACTGCTTTCTCTTCAGTACCAAATTTCTTATGTTTTATGTCAATTCAAATGAAATATCATCATACATAATCACGATACACTTCAAATTTAATATCCATAAATAGTTAAGAGTAAAATATTTTATGTCAATAAAATGTGTCAAATACTTATTCCTCAAACTCAAAAGTGCATTTAGAGGTTCAGTCAAATAAATTCTAACTGCATTAGAATGCTCTGACTACTCACATATGAATAAAAGTCGTTATTAAAACAAAGAACAATCCCACCTGCCAACCCTCAGTTTTTGTACATATAAGTAATAATGCACTATGAACAACAGATGAAAAAGGTGCAAAAGCATTATTCAAGCAGTGATTTGGCAGAAAAAATTTAAAACAAAGACAAAAGAAGCAGCTATGTACTTTGTGTATCTACAAACTCATATTACAACATTCATATCCTACACTGAAATGATCTTGAATTATAACAACTAAGAAAATATGTAAGTTGGCACAAATAAAAATTCACAAATTAGACAAGTACAAACTGCAAAGAAAGTATCATCTTAGTTAAGCACAGATAAAAGCAACTCTTACACGCTATAAAATGCAGGAACACACACCTTCCATTCCGAAAGCAAATTTCCGGTCAAGTCAAGCTCCTTTAAATCTACAAAAGTATTGAATACCAGCACTCATTATAATTCCCAAATCAGGCAAAGAAAACTTCAAATCCTATCAAACATCGATGTTCTGTAAAATAATTTAAAAAAGAAAAAGAAGGTAACTTACTCGGCACAATAGAACCAATATTAACTCCAGGAGAGCTAACACCCAAAAAAGATAACGATGCACTCAGCAACTCTTCAAATTTACTTAACTTGTCTCGAATTTTGTCTTTACCCACAAATTCGACTGACACACGTTTGTTACTTGCCGAAAAAACATACATTTCATCTACAAAACAAACAGTCCAACAACAAATTAGCTAAATTATCCAATACAACCCCAGTAGTAATACTGGAAACCTCGGACCTTAACAATTCACCAATAACAATAAGGAACCTTGCCACTAATGTTAATGTGAAAAAGGTAATGGAATACAAACAATACCGAAAAGCAACAATACCAATAACAAACTGGTGAGTTTATAATCACACGTCGGAAAGTTCCCAGTAACTTACCGAACTATTACTGCAATTATACCGTAACATGGTAATCTAAGACATCAATTTGGCAACTGAAAATGCCATTTTAGCAATATTCAATTATCAATATCAATATTCAAAAAGAGCAACAGAACAGAACAAAACAAAGCAAGGTTCAGCTATCAGCATTGTAGATAAGCACAAAATAAAGAGAAATTGAATTCAAATAAAAAACACCACTGACCTTCTTCTTCTTTACTGGATTCGCTTTTGTATCGAAGTTGAAGAGCTTCTAGAAGTGAAATGCCGGGGCTCAAGTTCTGGGCCCGAACAAATGATCCGGATTTGTCGGATCGCGCCTGGAAGTAGCGGACCCCATTGACGGAACCGTCGTGCTTGCCATTTCCGTCGCCGTCCCAATCGACCCCGACCCATGTGCCCGAGTAGCCCTGTACTTCTCCTACATACTTAACTGTACCAATACGACGCATATCGCTGGCTGAGTGGACCCTCTGCCCGAGTTTGAATAACTCGAAAGTCGACTCGCCGGCATTGTCACTCGAGTTGCTCATTTCAACTCTTGAGAGAGATGGCTCCTTAGCTTAACCATACACAAGAAAGAACAGAAGAGGGTTCATTCTAAATCAAGATATAGTAGGAAGCAATCATACAAGAAAGTTAACAGGGCTGTTGGTGAGTTGCCCACTTTTAAGGGGCCAAATAAAACGTTAACATATTCAGTTTTGAAGTACTAAATAAAACTGACCACTTACTTACGGGGAAAGTCTCAGACCCCCTTATTTTAGCCGACATAACGTAGCCCCCACTTTTGGAAGAGTGACATTACGACCCCCAAATTCCGTTTGCCGTTACGGAATCTGCTGTCCAAATAAGAAATTTTTGTGCAAAGACATATTTAACCTTACTTGAATCTTCTAAAATAATATAATACTATTATTATAATAAATGATAATTATTTCACTTATGTAAAAATAAATGATATAATAACAGCTATTATAATTAATAATTAATAGAAAAGCAAAACATTTATTAATGGGATAATTTCAAAACTACCCCTGAGTTTTGGTTTAATATTAAGCAGAAACCATCTATGTATTTTTAATCAATAACACCCCTGAACTTTAATTCAAATCATCAACAGTATCAAAAAAGATACATATACCCCTCTTCTCACATGCTTGCATATAGTTGAAATTACATAAGTCAAATATTATAATAAAATGATCAAAATACCTATAAAATATATAAAAATATTATTAAAAGATAAAACACATGGACTATAAAAGTCAAAAATACCCTTAATTAAAGTTGAATTTGAAAAATGAAAATTACATGACCGTTGGATCAACCATTTTTTTAATTGTTTTAAGAAATTGAAAAGTTTAAATCATTTTTATGGACTTAATAACAAATTGTTTTTTTAATGATCCAATCACAATGTGAAAAAAATAGTTGTTTATGTAGTGTCTCACTTTCATAAAAAATTTCTCACTTTTAGTTTCTTTAAAAAATTTTAAAAAATGATTTTAAAAGATTGGATGCAGTGTCTCATCTTCGTATACTATTTTTTAAAAAAATAATTATTTTTTTATTTTTTTAAAAAAAGTATAATCTTCGTATCCAACGGTCATGCAATTTTTATTTTTTAAATTCAATTTCAATTAAGGATATTTTTTACTTTTATAGCCCATGTGCTTTATCTTGTTTAATAATATTTTTATATATTTTATAGGTATTTTGATTATTTTATTATAATATTTAACTTATATAATTTTAATTATATGTAAGCACGTGAGAAAAGGGATATATGTGTCTTTTTTGATACTGTTGATGATTTGAATTAAAGTTAAGGGGTGTTATTGATTGAAAATGCATAGATGATTTCTGCTTGATATTGATATTAAGCCAAAACTTAGAGGTAGTTTTTGAAATTATCCCATTTATTAATATTAAATAAAAAGCATAAAATATCATAAAATAAATATTAATTTAAAAAAAATTAGTTTCAAACATCAACTTGCAGTGTTTCTCTGTACTAAAACATCAAATTATCAAAATCCAAAAAAACTTGCGTCGGCAGAACTTGCATCATAGAATACAGAAAATTGTATAAACCTAGAAAACTCGGAATTCAGAAAATGCAACACCAGCCTAAGTACCACCACTACGCCAACAACAAAGGTAACTCTACTTGCACCAACAAGGGACCACCAACTCTAGCACCACAACACAACCCAAAGCTCTACAATCCTCCATAAGACTGAGTTCAACACCCCATAACCCAGTTCAGCATAACCAAACCACCAAAAATTGCACTCCCTTCAAAAATAGAAACAAGCAAAAACCAGAAAAGAAAATAGTTGGAAAGAAAAACCCAGAATATGCAGAACACCCACACATCACCACGACCTCTCACATTTTCGCAACTCAGAAATGTGTAACTTCCAAAAATTACCAGTGTCGCCACTTAATACTGTCACTATCATTAGCTCCAAAACTTAACAATTCTGTTCTTCTTTCTTCTTCCTCTTTCTTCTTCACAAGCTAGATAGTGTTATAAGACAAACTCTTCACACCATTCAATTCCAAGTATGCCGTCGACAACAACTCCAAAAATCAAATCAAATTTTTTCAAGTAATGAAACAAATCCATAAAAACCAAAGAATAAAATCAATAAATTGCAAGCCTCATCCCCAAAAACCCATATTCACAGACTTTAGAAAAACCCATCACATCTGATTCATCACCACCACCACCTCCAGCAAATAAAAAAGACAACCAACCCAAAAACCCATTGGACAAAAAATAACCCAAGACCACCACAAACCGTCAACAACATCACCAGCACAATTACACTAACGCAAACTAAAAGCCAATTATTTTCTGTTATATTGGCGAAGAAGAAAAAGAATAAAACATGGTATAATGGGGCTTCTATTGGATTACCTGACTATGATTGATTTTCTGATTTCACAGAGAGTTACAGCAGACAGCGGTGTGCAATGGTGAGTGACGTGCGACCGTGACGTGGGTGCGACGGTGGTAGGCGGCAGGCGACTTTTGAGCGGGGTGTAATGGTTTTTGAATGGTAATGTTGTAAGGTTAGCGTTGAAATTGGGATTGAAGTGATGTAGGATATATCGAAGATTAGAGATGGAGAAACTCATGGAAAATGGGAAGCCATAGATTTTGCGGGTTACAAGGTCGAATAGATTTTTATTATTTTCTCTCTTTTTTATCCTTTTATATTATTTTTTTTATATATTGAAATAAATTTTTATATTTTATTATTTCATCCAATGAAAGACTAATTTACCCTTACGCTGTTAAGCTCTGATGGAATCTAGAGGTCATCATGTTACTTCTCCAAAAATAGGGGGCAACTGCCCTCAGCCAAAACGAGGGGGTCCATATGAATTCCCCCTTACTTATGTGAACTGAGAAAATGGCCATCATTTTTTGGTTCAAACGCATATGATTGGGCTGGCAAATACAATTGCATACAAGCCAATGATTTATATCTCACCTATAATCATTTTTCATATAATTTAAATAAAAAATTATTATTAGACAGATAAAAAATAAAAATTAATAAAAATTAAATTAGATAGCATGATAATTATTCATCTAATAATATCTTATCAACTTCGATTATATAAAATCTTGGTTCTAAGTTAGTTGTAAGTCTAATAATATTATTATATAAAATAAAACATCCCCTCCCTTGAGTGACTAATGAAATTTGCAGGGTTTGTTTATATTTATAATAAAAAGAAATTTTTAATGTATTTTTAATAATTATCAATTATATATTATTTTTAATTTAAAAAAATAAAATCAACTACATAATTTATCTACTTTTTTAAAATATATATAAAATTCTTAAAAAATCACAAACTTAACTTTTAAATTGTCCAGAAAAGAGCATATTTTGAAACATATTCAATATTCAACAGGTACAATAATCCCTTTGCCAGCATTTTGGACCCAGGCTCAGGCTAAGGCTCAGGCCTAGCCCAAGACTCAATTGGATATATTGTTTTTTATTTTTTATTTTTCGTGGGAGAGTTTAAAACATCCTATGCCATGAAACCAAACTGAAAGATAAGAAAACACAGGAGCGTAGAGCTCTAAAATGAGCCGCAATTTCAGCCTCCAGTCTCCCAAGGCTTTGCCTTCTCTTTCTTCTTCACAATGGAGAAGACTAAGACCACCTCTCTGCATTACATCTATGCACAAACCAACCCGCCCCAACAGGCTCGATAAGGTACAATTCTTGATTTTGTTTCTTTTATATATGTGGACAATATTTTTCCAATTTCAGATTCTGTTTTGCTTAGTATTACACAGACCTAATTGTTCATGTATAACAGAAACTATCAAGCGTAACCCAGAGGGCAATTTACTCCTTTGATGCTAAGAAGTCTAGCTTGGCAGTTCAAGTAGGAGCAGTACTTTTGGCTACTGTAAGACATCATTACTGATCTATATCTGGTTTTTTTCAGCTTGAGTTGTTCATCTTGGTACTAAGTTGAAATGTGAACATTTCTGTCAGTTTGAGCAGCCAGCACTCGCAGTTACTGGGGAGAATAACTACGAACAAGACTTGGTATCAAATATAATACAACTAGGACTTATTGCCTTTTGGTACTTCTTAATCATGCCGGTGAGTATTTATATATTGTGCTTTGGCTAAGTTTAAACATATATATAGACATATATCTTGAATTGTCATATGTTTGTTATCTTTGCTTTTAATGGCAGCCAATTATAATGAACTGGCTTAGAGTAAGGTGGTACAAGAGAAAGCTACTGGAAATGTATGTGCAATTCATGTGTGTCTTCTTGTTCTTTCCAGGGTAAGTCACCTTCTTCTATTAGCTTTTATGGTTCAATTCAGGCTTCTTTTACAGCATTTCTAAGCAATATTTTGTATTAATCTTAGATTTTTAACACACATTCAAGTGTGGATTATCGTCTCTTTTAGTTTCAAATGTATACAGTGTCCCTTTTTTGTTCGGAGCATTAGTTTTGGAAAATCAACAAAAGAACAAACAAAGCAAGCTAATGGGTTTCACAAGCCAATAATCTAATTCTTTTCCTTGCAGCCTAGCGCTCTGGGCACCATTTCTCAACTTCAGGAAATTTCCAAGGGATCCATCAATGAAATATCCATGGTCTACACCAGAAAATCCTTCACAAGTTAAAAATGCATATTTGAAGTTTCCCTTTGCCCAACCTGAAGATTACGAGTAAAATCCCTGGAATATCTAATATCAAACTAAGAGGGGCCTTTGCAGGCATGTTTGTATTATCAAGATCTTCCCACTAGTTGATGTAATGAATGTAAATGTATGGATATGTTAGTCAACTATTCTTTTTCTAATATACAATGATGAGTTCAATTCATTCAGTGCAAATTGATCAATGTACAAATTCTTACATTTTGTAAAGACACATACATAAAAGAAATTATTAGTATTTTAGTTCTCAAAAGGTGCGTGAATACTGGAAGTCATACAAATGGTACAGATCAACGATAGTTCTGTTCTCCTACTGGCAATCGATGAAAATAAATAAACAATAAAGTAAAAACAAGAAAAGAAGAAGACCAGAAGTGCATTAGTTCACGAAACAAGGAATATGACAACTATAGGTGAGCAATTCCAGTGACACGATTTCATGAAAATGTCTCCAATATGTGAGAGAAAGCTTGACAAGGGAATGAATTAGTATCTGCAAATCATTTCTCAAAGCATTCTAAATGTTTCCCGCCATTCATTTGATTAGAATCTACAATCAAAAAAATAATCAAATCAAGTAATCTTTTAATACAAAGACGTAAATGTAATAAATCACTGTCTTCCTCACCATTATTATCCAAGGGTGGTGCCGGCTTTCTCAAGAAAATATAAAGGCCTGTATTCTGATACTGTATCAAGTCATCAAATCATGTCCCTAAACAATGGCAAATTTAAAAGATATTCCTTTTTTGCTTTCGTGGTCAGACGCAGAAAGTTCAAGATCAAGATGAAGAGAAGCTAGTATGGCTAAAAGAACAAAACGATGCTTTGCATCAGTAATCGCCAATACACATAAAACATCATGCTCATGCTTGTTGCATAGACTTCAAGGCCAAAGAGATTTTCTCCCAAGCCTGGGATTCCACCTCTGGATTCATGATGGCAGCACCTACGCCCACTGCAATAACAAAGAAGGCCAAACTTGTCAGGCAACCATGGCCACGTGACAGCTTTCCGAGTATAACCTTACAATACTTGTCAGCATTCTTGGCGAGTGCTTCATGAGCAGCATCGGCCCCACTAGCAATTGCATTCTCATTCTGTAAGAAAATAAAATAGTAAAAGAGTATTAAAGTTTAGCTGAAAATTCTAGCCGCTTCTACATGATCAGACAATTCCTCTGATCAGTTAATTAGAAAGACATTAAGATTGTTGCTGCAATTTTAAATACTCTAAATTAATAAGCTACCTTGTGCCTAAAATTCTTGAGGGTTGCCCTCAAAGGATCAAGAGAGAGTTTTGCAGAATGATCCTTCCATTCCTCGTAAAGCTTTTTCAGAATTACCATACTAGCTTCTAGATTGTCCTGATAAACCTTCTCCTGTTTACATACCAGGAATAATAATAAGACTATGTAACATGACAGAACCATAAAACAAAGTCAACAAAACCATCTCCAATAAATAGAAAAGGGTACAAAAAAAATTAGAATAGCTCACCCACTGCTTGTAGCAATCAGCATTTTGGGTCAAACACCAGATGAAAATGCCAGCTGCTTCATTTGATAACTCATGAGTCCCTGCAAAAGAAAGTTAAAGCTCAATCTTAACTTTGTAACCTATCAGTTTCTATAATGTTATTAGGAAAAGAAACGACAACAAAAAGGTAATTCAAGTTCACTTACTTTCTTCTGCTAGTTTCACAGCAAAAGTCAGTATCTGCTGTGAAACTTGTTTCATTGCTTTGCTTCCAGAAGCACCAGCAAGAGCCACCTCTTTGAGGGTGGGATATATTGCTTCAAACCTTTCAGTAGCCTACATAAGTCATCACATCCAAAAGGAAGTAAGACCCAGAGTCTATATATATTAAATACCAGATTGCAAATGTCTCTTGCCAACAGACCTTTACTCTAGCTGAAGACGTAGGGAAGGTAAGTCGCAACAGTGTCTCAAGGGCAGAAGGTGGGATTAAACGCTCCCCCCTTCTAACTGCACCATTCACTAAAATTGTTCGAGCCTTTGGGGCAGACAAGATTCTGCAATTTAAAAGACAAACTGTCAACAAGACACAAGAATCTGGAGCAAGAAAAATAATGGTGAACCTTGAAAGCTCTCATACCTCTCCACTAGCTGCAAAATTATGTCCCTGGACAGTGGATTGCAACTCTTGCCACCAACTATAGGTAAAAGATTATGTGCCCATGCATACAACCCCACTGCAAGATCCCCTTGAGAGGCCTAGACATCAAAATTTTGGTAACTGGCGTAAGAAGCCTATTTGTAGAGAAAAACCTAAGAAGCAGCAAAGTAGTCTTCCCAATGAACTGGTCAATTGTGCTGATGCACATTTTTTTCTTCTCACCTGCGTAATCATCCATACAATAACTGGAAGCTTATCTTGTCCCTGATACTTTGGATTTTCCCTCAGTGTTGGTAAAGCACTGATCAAGGCATCAGGTTTACGACGCAAAACCATAGCTAAAGCCACAAAAATTGCGACCTGCCATTTCCATAATACAAAATTATTTTAGGATTTATGAAGCTGCAGCAGGAAAACATCTATGCTAAAGTGCAAGCAAGAAAAACTAAAAACTAGGATTTCCAAATCAATCATTTGGACAGCAATGATGACATTAATGATATGCAAGCCAGAGTTAGTGAGTAAAATCAAGAATCAAGCTCTAAGCAGACCAATCTGAATCAGGCTTCACATTACATAAAACAATGCTTTAAAAACCCAACAACAGACTTAAGCCAAAAGTGGAAGTGTATCAAAGTCAGAAACAACTAGGTTTAAATTGATTCAGAAGACGACTTGGGATAACTTGGCGTACTAAGTTCCATTGCAAGTCGAGCAAGTTGAGCCAAAATGACTTCCAGCACAGTAGTTCGGATTGCATTTTTACAAAGCATGTATGAACATATGCTTTCGATTCTCTGAATTTAAAAGGCATCTAAATATCTTGGAATAATCAATATCATAGCCCCAATTGTGAATACCAGATGTCTGTCACTCGCTATATAAGTGATTAGTATCCAATTTAGCATGAAGAATTAGTATAACTTAGCTCGAATCTTAATGAAATGGGTTTTAAACTTGTAATGTATGAAAACAAATGGTGTCAAGCATGAACATTTCAGATACCATCAGCTGTTTTCAAATCCATTCACATATTAAAAGTTAAATATAAATGATCGGCACCATCCGAACCCCTTCATTCCAAAGAGAAGGCTTATGGAAAGAGGCTGTCTACACGCTCACTTCTAATTCATTAATCTAAATTTAAGTAAATTGTAAATATCAAGTCATTTGATGAAACCTAAACTCCAAATAGAAAGAAATAAAAAGTGGATGTTTGGAGGTTAAATTCATTCAGGGCAACAATTAAATACCTCCTACAGACAAAAAAGCTCATCAGTTCTTGGCAACAATCCAAGCTTCATGATGCACAATTCATCACTGAAGGATAACAATCATATATAAGGTCTGAAAAACTGCAATTGAAATGTCCTTCGCTTGACCAAAATCACTACCCTCTTAAGTCCAAAAAATCACCATGTGCAATACAAGTATCACTATATGTCTTATTTTTTCCCTTCGCTCCCTCATTGGACCCGAATTCCAGCCTCCAGACCCATTCCACTGCAAACTCACAAATCATGCCATTGCAGATCAAATCCTTGCGTTTGAAATCCATCTTTGACCCCCAAGACTTTTGGCAAAACCCTCCAAACCTTCTAGCAAAATATTTCTAAGTCAATCTTCAATGTGATCAAAGTTAGAACCTAATTAATGATGAGATCATGACTATAGCTTCTCCAACAGAAAACTCAGCTGTATGCCAATACTATAATGACACTCAATTGTTAAAAGAGTTTAAAATTAAACAACAGCATCAAAAGAGTAGATGCACTAAGAAGGATCCAATATCTAAATTCACACAGAGTAAGTAAAAAACAAGTGAATATCTTTATACTTTACCCACATATTAGATTTCTAACCATGACTAAAATTATATATAAGACGAGCTATTTGTGGGTATCAAAAAAACAAGAGCTATTTGCCAACAAAACGGTAATAAAAACACGCAAAGTAACAGTACTACAAATCTACAGCACTACACAGAAAACTAATATGCAAACAGCCAAGACAAAGATAAGTGAGAGCATCCTTGCAGAAAGCTACCTGAGATTTTGATGAGGCTTGTTGGACAGCTTTTTTAGAACCCTTTGCACCAGCATGATGGGCTTCCAGGTCAGTAAGAATGCTGTCCAAAGACCATAATACAAAAAAGCCAAGTGCTTCAGGGGACCGTTGGTTGATCCAGTCAACCGATGTCTTGTAAACATCATTCGAAATATGAGAAAGAGGGATCTGTTATAAAATACATTAACTGATTAGGAGCAAAAATATCAAAAAAAGGTCAGAAAATTTGCATGAGGTCCAGAAACCTAGTAAACCTATTAAGATTCAATTTTCGCAAACATTTAATAGTTTCTCATCACAAGTGTAAGCTACACAGAAATGAGACAAATAGGCTAAACTTACGTCAGCTATTTTAGCGACCGTGCTCTCTCTGAAAATCTTCATCCAAGGAAACTGCGACGCGCTAACTCCCGAGAATGCGCGCCCGAAGTAATCAGCAAATCTCATCATTTGTATGTCTTGTTGGGAGCCATAAGTGTCCTAATCGAATAATTCATCAAAAATATCAACGGCTCAAATCAAATCACAAGCACACAATACTTTCAATTCAACACTCACCGAAATACCAACAAGGAATCCCGCAAGATCGATAGCGTCGATCTTGGCAGCGGCTTCAGCCACTGTAATCTTCGGCTTCTTCGGCTTCTTCGGCTTCACCTTCTTCACCTCTTCGGCCTTCCCATTCTCCACCCCCGCATTCTCCGCATCGCTATCATCGTCATCTTCATCGTCAGATCGGTGCTTCGATCTCCCCGGAGCGGCAACAACAGCAACATTTGTCTGCTGAGCTCCTAGGATGCGACGACGTCGTTCCTCGGCCTGCTGCTCGAGGCTACGGAAGACGTTATTCTTCTCGCCATTCAAAACGGCGCCATTTGCACGTGCGCTGATGGGAGTGGCAGCGGCCGGATCAGCGCCAGGCTTCGTCTTGCGCTGGCGCTTGGCGTAGGAGACCTTCTGCCAGCCGTGATCGGCGTTGGCGGTGATGGCTGTGGTGATCTCAGGAGATTCGTTTTCATTGGAGTCGACAGGTACGGGTTCCATGATTGTGGCTAGTTGGTGTCTTTGTTTGTTTGGGATTTTGATTTTCTTTTCTCTTCTCTTCTCTTCTCTCGCTTTTCGATGGAGAGAGAGAGACAGTGAGAGGGAAATGAGGGGAAATGGAAAGGAAAGGAAAGGAAAGGAAGAGAAGGAAAGAACAGGCGCCGGTTGAGAACCACTATTTAAGGAGTTGACCGCTACTATTTGCCATTTGTTGGGTCCGAAATTACAGGATTACCACTCATGATCAAGCATGGATTTATATATTCATATCAAGTTCATAATAAAAATAGTTATTTACAAATATTCTATTCCACTTATACTATATTATCTATGGTAATTTCATTAATTAAATTTAATTTTATGGATAGATTTCAAAATTATAGTAAATATCTATGCTTAATTGACATTTCTTATCAAGCAATGATGATTAGACAATTCATTAATTACTAAAAAGAGTACATTTAAGATAATATTAAATTATGCTTCCCGTACATTGCTTATACTACATATGTACATATGATGGCTACAATAATTTTTTTTATTGATACTATTCTTATTAAATCAAACATGACCCATGATGGTCCTTGAGGGAAGTCATAGTAAAATGTTGGAAATCTTAATAACATAATGCTTTTTAAATATTATTTTATAAGAAATACATGAAGTTGCATGCAGTGAAATTACAAAAAAAAAAAGACTTTTTTTAAAATTATTTGTGTGAATTTAAAAAAAATAAAGTATGTGGGAGAGGATTTCAAAAGTCACACTATTCAATTAATTGAGCCAATTAGTTGATGTGTACAAGTAAATGGATTTTTCTCTATCATTAGAAATTTGACCAGAAAAAATTTTGATTTTAAGCTTGTTTGAATCGATAGTTATATTAGTTAAAATATGAGTGTCAAAATCGATAATATGTTGAAAAACTTGGGAAGATTGATATATAAAGAGATTTAAATATAAAAAAGAAGATAAGAAAGGTCAAGTAGATGAAATTGAGAAAATAAAGGAGGATTTGAGGCACGATCGCGAATGGATTGATTGTCGCATATTTGGATTCAAAGTCAAAGAAAGCTCGCGGTGGTTAGACTTGTAAACCAATGTCCATTTTAAAGACGTAACTATAGATCAAAACTATTATCAACGGTTACTACTGTGCCAACATGATCAGACAAAAACGATCAGAGGGTGATAAGGGACCACACGATGCATCTGGAGTCAGTTGTACCACAATACGATGTAGATTCTAAGGTGTGTTCTTTTATTAATCTAATATTTTTGTTTTCAATTGAATTTACGAATATGTAATTGATTTTGAATTATTTTAAATTTTGAAAAGAATATGTGGCTGAGATTAAATATAAATTATATTAAAAAATGTATAGTACAGAAAACAGGATTTGAAAATAAAAAAGAACATAGCCTAAACCTTCATGGTTCAAGTGTGGAAGTTGAATTCTAATACTTCGGTCTATTACTATTACTACGATTCTTTTGGTGTTCTTAATTGTGAATGATCTATTCCATTTTTTTCCCTTGTCAACGACTATTTTTCCTCTTTTTTTCAAACCACTGATAATTTTTTATTGCTTTTAAAAGTTAAACAAGTGTAAGAATCAAGTTTTCTCATTCCCTTGCTTTCATCTCCACATATGACGAGAAGAGACAAATTTGAGAAAAGAGGGGAAAAAAAATGTTGAGACCAAGATACTGCAAGCTAATGGCTTGCTTTTTTACACATAATGAGATTTTCTAGTAAAATGAAAAAACAAACAAACAGTTAAACGGAAGTATCATGAGAATGAAAGAAAACAAAACGACAACAATAATTAGAGTTCCTCCAAAAGTTAAAGAAAACCAATCCAATGACATGATATTACAAATATCTTTTATCACAAAAGAACGAATATTCACCGTCTAAAATTTCCTAGTTACAAATATTTATTCTATATCTTATCCTTGCTATTGTTTCTTTCTTCAAATTTTTTTGTAACTCTGAGTGCCTTTGAGGCTTCTTTGACAATAACTTTTGGATTTTACGACTAATTATATCCATTTTTAGTATTTGATAAACTCTTTAAAAATTGATTGTTCAATAAGTTACTAAGTTACTGCTTTAATAATCTATTTTTATATTAAATCGTAAAAGAAGATAAGGAGGCAACTTCTGAAATTCTGATTTTGAAAAATTATGACTTTGTTGTTTACATTTTCAAAATTTTGTTTTATGGAAACATATATTTTTCAATATATTTGAATCAATATCAACCATGTATCATTTTCAAAATTCAAAAAAAATTTAAAACCAACCGCACATTCTTTAAAAATTTTGAAAACAAAAACTAAAAAAACGCAAACAAACACAACTTACAATTTGAATATTCTAAAATACCGAAATCGACCTTATATTTAAGATAATCCAAAGATACCTATATATATTAAAATTAATTAATTACTTAATAAATTATAATATTAAATATATTTTACATTTTCTAAAATTATTAAAAAAATTTTAAAATAGTTATCCGAGCAGTGCCATCTCCGGCCACTTTCCGCCGTTCTTTGTGGACTTCTGTTGTATGGGAGTCAAAAACTTCAATGGTCTGATCCCACTGATTTCACTTGAAATGATGAAAACTTCAACAGATTTAGTTAGAGTGGCTTACGACGACTCTCTAGGAGTAGGCAATGTCGATCCGCGGGCTATTTAACGGTGGCCAACAATTAAGGACGATGGTGCTCTTCATTGGTAGTTTTGAATTATTATTTTAGTTTATTTTTATTATTTTTAATAAAATTAAAAAACTATATATTTAATTAATGAATTTTATTATAATATTTAAATTAAATATTAATAATGTAAGTTTTTTTATAATTTTTATACAATTTTTCATTTTTACTAAAAATTAATTTTTAAAAATAAGTTTATCAAACACATATTTATAGCTTTTAAGTAGCACAACAATTTTAAAAATCAATTTTATCAAACACCCTCTATTTGTTTTTATAGCATAACTAACAGTAGAATTTTCCTATAACACTTTTTGACAATAATTTTCTTCAGTATTGTCGTCCCAAACATATCTTTTATGTCTAATAAATGATAAACTGATACAACTTTATACAACTTATTCTATATATAAAAGGACAAAAAAATTGATATTATAATGTTGATATAGAGTAATTAAATAATATATAAAAATTTTAAGAAGATAAATATATACTTTTAGAGGTTAAAAGAAAATAAAAAAAAAAGTGAAAAAGTATCACTTTTAAATGTTAAAAAGTTTAGAAAGATAAGACGACGAGATATTGAAAATATATTTAATTTTGTTTAAAAAGATTATAACTATAATAAAATTTTGATAATTTAATACTGTTTGAACTAAAAAAATTATTATTTTATTAAAATTATTTATTTATCAATAAATAGATAATTTATTAATTTATCAATAAATGAATAATTAATAATTTAAGAAATTTTTATGTTTTAATTATTTGCAATATATATATTTTTTTTTATCAAGCTTCATTTATGTGTTATAAATAAAATATAATGAACTAATATGATCAAAAGTTAATATATTACATGAAGTTATTTCTACGCAATGCTATAGAAATGTAATCGATGTTAAGCACATTTTAATTTATGATAGTGAAAAATAATACAGTGATGAAATTGTTCATTAATAAAGTGATTATAAAAGGAGTAATGGATATGTTGACTGATGAAATTGTCTACTAATAAAAAGATTATTGAATGACTAATACATATGCTGACTAATGATGATCATAAACCAAATGACAGTTATGTTTTAACAAATGTTTTCAAAAGAGGTCATTGGAGTAGTTGTAATATTAAATTACTACTTACTACAATATAAAAAATAGATAACAGATATGGTGTATGTTTTACAAAAAATTAAGGATAATAATGGGTTTAATTTAGATAGAAAGAAAAAAAAAACAAAAAACTTTAAATTCATATTTTAAAAAAGAGCATAATTGAAAAAAAAAGTTGTTAAGAAAAAACTATCTTAATATAATGAATTTATACGTTATTTATGCTATATATTTGATTAATTATTAATTTAGATTTTTATTGGATCATAAAGATTTAAAAAAATATTATCTTTTACATTTAATGAGCTCAAGTCTTTTACATTTATGCTATATATTTGATTAATTATTAATTTACATTTTCATTGGATCATAACAATTTAAAAAAATGACAGTTATATTTTAACAAATATTTTCAAAAGAGGTCATTCGAGCTATTGTAATATTAAATAACTACTTACTACAATATAAAAAACGAATAACAAATATGGTATATGTTTTACAAAAAATTAAGGATAATGTTGGGTTTAGTTTAGATAGAAAAAAAAAAACAAAAAACTTTATATGCATATTTTAAAAAAGAGTATAATTGAAAAAAAAAGAAGTTGTTAAGAAAAAACTATCTTAATATAATGAATTTATATGTTATTTATGCTATATATTTGATTAATTATTATTTTAGATTTTCATTGGACCATAAAGATTTAAAAAACTATTATCTTTCACATTTAATGAGCCCAAGTCTAGACCAAAAAAATTATTATTTAACTAAAATTATTAATTTATTAAATATTTATTTATTGAGATTTTACAAAATATTTTAATAAATATTAATTTTTTTATTAAACAGAGTAGCAAGTGAAAATTGAGATCGATTGAGACCCCGTGGAATTGGCAATAAAAAACATTGTATTAATGAATTTGATTAAAGGTTCGGTTAGTTTGGAATTTTTTTTAAAAAAATTTAATTAGTGATAAATCTAGAATGGGCCGGGTTCGAGGACTATTATTAATGTCAGGTTCAGCCTGTCCGGGTACAGGGTTCCGATCCGGGTCCATTTGACATCCCTCGCTGAAATCACAAAACCCTCCAAAACCCTCTCCGGCCTCAACACTCAACGGCTTCGTTTTATCTCGCTCTATACCACACTACTCTCGTCTAACAATAATCGTCAGCTCTCAGCTGTGTATAGGTAGTTTTAATTTGATTTTGTCAGTTTCCACTTTCCTCAATTCCGGTAGTTGTGTTTCAATCCCTAACTTCACCCTCAATGGAATTCACTTTGCAATTCGTTTTTCTGCTTTAGCTGGGGTGCTAAGCATTTAAGTTGACTAGAAGTGTTTGGATTGTTTTTCGCGTCATGATCAACTTACCTTTTTGCCCTTTGTTCATCTTCTTTATGTTTGATTTTCCTTAGAGTGAAGTAACGAGATGCCGCGGAGGCCGACAAGGCATCGCCGATTGTTGAAATCTCAGCCGTTAACTTTTTCTCCTTTCGCCCGTTCGGTTGCTCAAATTGCCACAAGTCAAATGGTGAGGGGTCAAACACACAAAACCAAACCCCTCCTTGATTCCGCAGGTAGTGTAATGTAGCTAAAGATAATTAACTCTTATTTTCACTTGGTGTTTGCTTTAAATTTTCTTAAATAGCATTGCTTCGAGCTCGTTGTAGATAATGGATTTTCTAAGCGCAAGTTGGAAAGGAAGAGTGATCAGTCCGAGTCTTCTGAAGAAGAAGGGTTTGAAGTAAGTACCTTCTTTTTCAGATTGATAATTTTTAACAAAAAATCAGTTAAATATAAGTTGTTTTGGTGAATTCCATTTCATGTTTAATTTGGTTGTATTTTATGAGATTGGTTTGCTTTTTCATTGTAGGGAGTTGTCCAAGCAGATTTTGTCTTCTTTGATCCAAAACCAGATGACTTTCACGGAGTGAAGGTCTTGCTACAGACTTACCTTGACAATAAGCAATGGGATTTGAGCGGTTTTGTGGACTTGATATTGGCTCAAACCACTGTAGGTACTGTTGTTAAAATAGAAGATGATGATGACGATTCGCCTTTTTCAGTTGTGACAGCCCTTAATTTGGGAAGATACAAGGCTAGTAATTTGCCCTCTTTTCTGTTTCGTGTCCTTTTCTTTTATAGTTATTATTAGCTTCTTGTAGTCATCATTTAGTTGTTAAAGTTGCCTATCTTTTAAAGATGTTAGGGTTAGTAAGCATGGCTGCATTACCATTTCAAATTTCTCATCAAAATTAGTTGCAATTGAACATATTATTTAGCATTCTTGAAGATCTGCTCGATGTGGATTGGAAACCATGCTTCAATTCATTTCATCTTACTTGCAAACATGTAAAGATGGCATTTGACCAGACAATACCTACTTGAGACATCCTAATGCTTTGTTGACAAATTTTAGTTGTGTGCCTCTTTATGTGTGAATGCATGATGTGCCATGTGCCTGATAAGTGGCAGAAAATTGTAGCATTTGTCTCATATTTGTTGGAAATTATTTTGCACTGGCTAAGAAACCATAGTTTTGATTCTCACCAGGATCATAAATGTATCATGGAGCTCAAGGAGTTTCTCATTCAAGTCTGCCAGGAGAAGGATGTAATAAATGATTTGAGATTATTGTTGGCAGATCAAGCATGTGATGTGGGTCTATTGGTTTCACAGCGTGTGGTGAATCTTCCGCCTCAGCTTTTGCCACCTCTTTATGATGCACTCTTCGATGAAGTCTCATGGGCTACAGAAGATGAGGTTAGATGATTATTACAGTATGGATGGTGAGCTTGTATAATAATTTCTCTATATACCTGCTAGAATTTGCATGACTTTGTTTGTTAAACTTACTTTTTTCCTTCTTCTTTTTGAAGCCAACAGAGGAGCTCCGAAATTCCTTTCGCATTAAGTACTATATACTAGTCTGTAAAATTTACAAGGTTTTCCTGTCTTGGCATCTCTCTGTTTCTCATTGTGCTTCTACCATTTGTTGCTTTTTATGTGTGATTGGCTTGATGACTCTTTCTAAAATTTCACCCTGTTATTGGTCATGGATTTAAACCAGCAGCAGAAGAGAGCAAACCAGAAAAGGGGGCCAAGTAGTCATAATGATGAGGAAATTATATACATTAAGCCAGAAGATGAAATTTTTCACAAGGTTTTGATTCTCTCTTTAACCTTATAATATTCAGCAGACTCTTGCTTCTCTATTTACTTTATTTCTCTGGTGATAATGAATTTCAAGTCTCATGTCTCATTTATTGAAACTTTTACACCTCTATATGCATGTCTCTTACTTTCATTTTATCTTAAACTTGTCTGATTGTTCTTTCAAATACATTTCAGCTCAGCCGCTGGTCCTTCATTTTTTCAATGCAAACCCAGCAGGTTGAAACCCATGAGGCAAGTAGTGTTGCTATCAGCTTATTCCAAATTGTTTTAGTTGAAAAGTTTATTGAGATATCTATGTCCCTTGTAACCTATAAACATAACCCCACTGAAGGTGCAAAAAGACCAACTTTTACATAATTTATGTTATTTATAAACTTATTATCATTATTCTCGAGAGCTCTTCATACTGATCTTCACACTTGCAAGTAAAACCTCTGTATCTAAACCTTTATTACTTTGTTCTATACTCTTGGGCCATATTTCACTATTCGTTACTATTTTAGCTTTAAAATGTTGTTGAGCCTCACTTCATCAAGTATCCTTTGCATCCCATCCCAAGTATGCAATTTCTTTATCTTAAGACATGTTATCCTTTTTATATGTATATAGTTGCCACTAAATGAACATTCCTGTATGGATTTTGTCACTCTTACCCTTCCAGTGGTTCCACATTGTTATTTCCAGATCCAAAAGGATTGGCTCCATTGTCTTTACTTCCATAACTAATAACGATTGTAACATAACGTTCTAATATGTGGTTTCATCAATTTTGCAGCTAAAAAATTATCGTTTAATGGGATTAGTCATGGCTGTAGGGGCTGATAAAATTTCTACCTTCAGAAAGGAGTTGCAATCTTTAATTGTTGAATCCTGATAGCTAAAGTTGTGGCATTTGTTTAGTCTAAACCATCTATTCTTCTGCTAAGGGTTCTGCATAATCCTCCAAATTGGGTGAGTCATTTCAATCTCATGGGCTGGTGCTCTTTAGAAGTTGAGATTTTACAGGTGTGGATGCTAATTTGAAGATTTTGATCATTGCAACTTGAGCTGTGGAACAATCTGGTTTCTGGAGTTAACCTAATTTTGTAATCACATCGGCTTTTCAACCTATTACTCTGTCAGACCCTTTTATAGGTATTGAACTGTGTTATATCAAGGAATTCTGTTTTTTTTTTTTTTTTTTGGGTCCTCTTGTAAGAAGCAATTTATTAATGTCAGTCTTCAAATAAATACTAGAGAAATTATTCTTTTCTTCAATACTTACTCAAACAAAGATAATATAATTATATGATGATCAAAATATTTGTTCTTTGGGGTTTATTTTGGAAAAATATTTGAGTCTGCCGCTTATAGAAAATGCTGATATGAGGAAGGTTCAGTCGTTGTTGAATTTGGAGTAAAAGCTAGGACACATGGGGGCTGCTTAATTAAGATCTTGCTAATGCCAATGCTAATGCTACATTGACATTTTTGTAGGGGTGGCAATTCGTGTTTGTGGGTCTTGTTCGTGTCATGTCGAGCTGTGACACGATAAAGATTGACCCAACACGAACACAATCCGTTTATTATTTATGTCACTATGACTCAACACGAGCATGACACGATTATTAAACGGATAACACGATACAACACGCTAACATGAATAATAAACGGATTGTGCTCGTGTTAGACACGAACACGACCCGTCTAACACGATTAAGACACGTTTATATTATTGAAACGATCCGATTGACATGATTATGACCTGTTAACACGATTATGACCCATTAACAGGATTATGACACGTTACAGAATTAGGTTTTCAACTTTTGGTAAACGACAAAAATATCTCAAGTTTTAAAATTTATTAGGTTTTTAAAATTCTATTTTTATTTTAAAATTTGGATACATGTAGGAATTAAAATGTCTAAAACTACAATATTAAGTTTAGTATTTTTAAATTTAATATTATTTTGTAATTATGTCAATATTTGTGTTATCGTGTCAATCGTGTATAATATGTATTCGTGTTATTCGTGTTACTCATGTCGTAATCGTGTTTGTGTCATAATCGTGTTTGCGTGTTGAAGACTCTCAATCCGAACACGACACGATTATTAAACCGGTAAACATCTCCGACACGAATACTAAATAAACACGAATATGTCAAAACTCTAATCCGCTTAAACCCGTGTCATGTCAAGTCGTGTTCGTATGTCGTGTCGAAAATTGTTATCCCTACATTTTTATTTAATATTTTTAATCAAATTGTATTATTAGTTTAGTATTCATGATATGAATATATGTTTTATATAATAAGTGTAACGTTATAACTTTAAACAAATTCATTTAAATAACATTTCTTCAGGGATTATAGACCTCTGTGATCTGGACAAACCAAATGCCACCAGTTTCCAACTTGGTGAGGTTTGATATTGGAGTGTTGTTATTTAAGTCCCATTAAAACTCTCTCTAAACCCCTCTTTAAATTTAATTAAGTTTAAAATTTGATTTTATAAACCTATTTTATTTTATATTAGAAATACCCTTTTCTGTAAATTGTTGCTTCATTCTTTGTTAATTAAAATTTTGAAAGAAAAATTAACTCAAGAAAATTGATTTCTTTACATATTACCATGACAGCCTTGCTGGGTGCAAAAATTTGACTAGTTTTGAGACAATCACTTGAATGCCTATTCTTTTTGGCCGCATTACTCAAATCTTATAGATTGATATTCAATAAAAACCATCTTAAGCACATAAATTCCCCTGGTTTTGAAATTGTTCGAGGTTGATTAAAAATCAGTTTTAAATTCATAAAATTTTGTTGCTTGTAGTCTAATGATGCATTTGATTTCAATTTCCTTGCCCAGAACTGAAACGATGAAACTTGTTTATTACTTTCCCAAACCATTACTCTATAAATATTTCTTCCAAGATGCTCGTGGCAGCCAAAGAGAGGAAGCTACGGCAGGAAGAAAATAAAAAAGTCAGAATATTAAACTTTAATTTATAAAGCATTAATTTTGATATGAGCATAGAAGATATTTTCCAATGTTTTACAAGATTTAGGGTTTAAGGAAAAATCTTTTATCGGAAACATACTTAAAAAGGTTAAATAGGGTATACTCAAAATTAAAATTCCCTTTTAGCAATTTAATCTAATATACATCTTTAATTTAAAAAGAAAATAGAGAAGAGGCTTAGAACGTGTTTTTAAAGGCTTAATAACAATACTCTCGGCATTAAAATATATTCGGCTGTCAGTTTTTGGTGGGCACACAAACTTTTTTGGCTAATGCAAAAGGGTTATGGGCTTTGGGCCACGGCCCAATAATTGGCTAAGCTTAGCACTATATCTATTAACAAGTAAAGGGGAACTGGGCCTAATATAACTAGACCATGGTTGGATGCAAAAATAAGTTGTTAGGGAATAGATAGGTTGTATGCGTTGCCTCTATTCAACAGAAATTATTGTATTAGACAAAGGAAGGGCCTGCCTAAAACTAGCAACCATAAATCAATCTCTTTATCTTTTTAGGAAAATTTTTAAAAAACCTCTTTTAATAGAAAAAATTGATTTTTTTTTTTTTAAATCTAAAACACTGAAACCAAAGAAAACGTAAAAAGAACACATCGGGGCTTGAAAGAAATCAAGTCAAAGCAAAGACAATTAGCTCTTTTTCTGAACATCCAGACTTCTGTGGTATACTTTTAGACTTTAATATTTAGAAACAAAAATAAAAAGAAAGGTAGCTCAAACATGTGTTTTATGATATAATTTTGCAAATAAGGTGATGATAAAGAGAGGTGAGGTTTGATTGAAATTTGATGAAACTTGTGAACACTTTTTACAGCAAGAATCACCAACGAAAAGGGGAGGGGAAAAGGATGGAGGGCCAAAGAATTTTCAAGTTCAGAGCTATATAGTGTATGTGTATTGGTGGGAGTCAATGGTGGCTGATGATGTAAGTGATTTTGTGAGTGCTTAATATCCAGCTTCTATTTGAGTCCCGCTAATATTTGTGTAAAAATCATAAATAAATATATAAAAGTCGTAAATGAGTGAATAAAAATTGTATTTACAACTTTTATTTATTCGTTTATAATTTTACGACTTTTATTCATTCATTTGCTATTTTAATATATTGTTTACCATTTTTATACATTTTAAACTGTTGTTGTACGTATCTTTTCCCCTTCTATTTGCTGTAAAGTCTCGTCACTTTATTCATAATTTATTACGATTTTACCTTTGCGGGAGCCTATAAGCATCGGTGCTTACTGTGTGTAATAATATTTTGCTAGTTTATCCTTACATCCATGGGCCGATTAGAAATGTTTTTCTATGGAATTTAAGTGAAGAATAATGTAATGTCTACGATTTATTTATAATTAATATTTTATACAATCTAATAATATATCATTGAAAATATAATTATTATATTATTTAATTTAATATTATTTATTTATTTTTATATTTTTCCTATCCAATAATATTTTGATGATGTTGTATAAAAAATAGTTATCAATAAATTATAAATGTAAAACCTATTTGTTTCGACACCTCCAAATAGAGCTTATAGAAGTAAATCTTATTGGAATAAAGTTTCTAAAAATATAGTTTTTCTTTTTTTTTAAGTTATTAACTGTTTAATAAGATAAATATAAAAAGTACTTTTTATAATAATAAAATTACCAAAAGGGAACTTTATTATAAGGAAAGAATAAGATAAAAATTGTATGATAAATGATAATATTTTTTATATTTTATAACTTCGAAAAAAATAAAAAAGAGTTTATTGAAAAAGTCTCAAATTTAGACTTCTCCTAATAGTCATAAAAGAACCTTTTTAATCATCTATAAATTCTTTCTTAAATATGATCAAATAATCTAAAAAATTTAAAAAAGGCTTTTGACATTAAAAAAACTATTTTGACACTTACAAAAGTTGAGCTTGCAACGTTACTCTTAAGCAAAAAAAAGGAGGAATATTTTCTGAAATTAAAGTTTTGTTTTGTTTTTATTTTTCCCAGGCAAAAATTTATTACAAGTGCAAGCAGAAGAAGTCAGCCATTTCCCCCCCCTCTTTAGACTTGGATGGCCTTACCCTTAGGGCAAGGCAGCCTTAAAGACGCCAAACAGTACATTTGTGTCCTCCACATGGGACCCCGTATCTTAAAGAGGAAGGGGAGTTTCGCCTTGGCTAGGCCTTAAAACGTGCCTAAACTAAAACTCAATAAAGTAGAATCGGAACTCAAAAGGGAGACATTATGCACATGGTGGGGGCTTTGCTTCAAGCCTGACAGATTCATGATTCATGAGCCCATTACTTCCTCCCTGGCTCTGGACCCGCTTTAGGATATTCATGAACCACAAAATATAAAATGAAAAGTGAAATTTATGACGGGGACGTATCTGTTTTGCAACCACGTGCGTTGGCCCATGATGCCACATCTTTCGTAGGATAATTTTTGCCTATTCGATTTTAATATAGCTTTCTTCATGAACTACATATAAGCTTGATCTAGATAAGGGTTTATTTATTAATTTTTTTTAAGGTATTAGCATGTGAGGATTGAGTTTTGTATGGTTTTTTATGCAACGATTTTCGAGGTTAAAGGATAGAGTTTGTGTTTAAAGTTGAAACAGATCTGTAGTTTAAGGTTTCAATTTGGTATTGAATCTCGAATCTCAAGATTGTAAACTTAAGAAATTGATATTTTAGGGTACGCCCACAACTTCTAGGTCACCCAACAACTTTATACGTGTTTAGATATTACACTAGAATATTTAGAGTTCATCTCAAATTTTAAGAAACTAAAAGAAGATAAAACAAACATAATAGAAATGCAGTCGTTGAACTCAAATTTGTTGTATCAATTTATTCCCTTTGAGCCATTGTAAGTTAATAAAATCTTTAGGCATTCTTGACTTTTATATGTATGATCCCAGCTTTTATATAAAATCTGAAAACGATGCATTAAATATACCTAATATGATGTAGCATACCCAGTTGACTTTTGTATTAATTCAATTCATAAAACAGATGTAATATGAAACTAATTGAAACTTACTACTTTGAATTGGGGCGATCTATTTAGACATGATAGATTAGCTCTCGAATAGCTCTTCCATAAATGTGAAGTTATTAAGCAATGAATGTATAATTAGTATTCAGAAAATGTTTGTCTATAATTCATTTATTGAAAGTAGTGTAGTGGAGCTTGTGTGGACTGTAGAGAAACAAGGATTTGAGCTCGAGAGATGCCCACAGCCATAACATCCCGACCTGAGTCATGATTGATGGGCCAACAGGCGCATCATCTAGATGTATTTATATAACACATGCTCCAAATGGGTTTTATTTTTTATTAAAAAAAAGAAAAAAAATTATTGCAATTTGCAACACCCATTGCTTAGCACATGGTAAACATTGGAAAATTAACTAGTCAAAGATTACATGGCCTTATCTTAAATAGAAAATCAAGCTACTGTTGAGGGCTCCTAATTCCTAAATGGCCTTTATCTTAAAGATTTTATCCTTAAAAAATGGTGTGGTTGGTTGATGATCAAATCAATCTCAAACATCAAGCGAGGGGAAGAGAGACAATTTTCTAGAAGTAAAGCTCACATTTCATTATAATATCACAAACCCATCATTGTAATTTGGTTATTATAGAGTGTAATTACAATAGTTAACCAGGTTCATAATCATCATCATTGAAATGAATCTATTCTGTTTACCCATTTTGTTGCCATGTGGTAAATAGCTTATAATGATGACCCCTCTAATAATGATCAACTGCTTGATTTTATCCAAATTGAAACCTAAAAAGGTTTCCTTAATTTAATTTAATCCAAGTTTTAAAGTGTTTACACCTTCCTTATTGCTTTCCTTGCAAGCATACCTTTTTTTTTTTAGTGTTACCAAAATAATTAAGAAGAAATTGATGGAACTTTCCTCTCCCATTCATTTTCATGTTTTTGTTTTATAAGCAAAGATAAAGAGACTGGTTCAAAAGTTAATAAATAGTAGAGTTTCTTTCATTGCATTGAGGATTTGTTTTAATTTTATTGGCTTCATTGATATGAATTTATAGATTTCGTGTTTAATATTTAGAAATAATTTCATAATTTTCATAAACTCCTTTTTCAAATTTTATGGTGTGATTTTTTAATTTTTTTTTGTTTATTAAAAATAAAATTGAGAAGGAAGAAACGAGTAGTGAGTGGAGTGAGGCATTTAGGTTTGCGTTTGAGGTGTTCGAGCAGTATCTCGAAAGATGACACATCAGGACGTAGGTCCCACGAAGGACCACACTGTTTGAGACGAGGAAATGCCAGATCAGATAGCGCGTGGTATGCACCCTTCAGCCACCGAGTACACGGCGCACGTTTTGGCATAATCCTTACTTTTATGATTCACTCCCCAGTTTCCACAATGCCAGCCTGTCCTTTCGCGTTCACTCTCCCTACCAGCGCGTCTAATAATGGACTATAAATTATCATTATTTATAAAAGAAAGAATTTTAAAAATCGTCCGAAAATAAAGAATTGATGTCGTCCATAAATGGCCATGATAGTAAAAACTTTAGATGTTAATGTTCATAAATTATAAATATAAACATTGAAAATTGATGACTGCTAATTCCGATGTTAATGTTAATAAATGATACATATAAACATTGAAAATGATTAAAGACATGGTTTTAGGAACACAACAACTAAGCTAACATGGTCTGGTTTCTTTGGTCATAGATTCATAGGTTGGTTAGCATTAAATTATTATTATTTTTAAATTAATGTAAGCCTAACATTATGCATAATTGTTTATAGATGGGCTTAAATTTGATGATGGTAATAATAATAATAATAATAAATTATTGTTAACAATACTTATTTTTAAGTAATTTGTGGCATCAATTAATTTATTGTAATCGTAAATAATTTATAGCCGGCGCCACTTCATGGAAATCTTCTCAATTATATATATTTTTTATAATAAATTAAGTTAGATAAGATTTTTATTTTTTATTTGTAAAATAATTCTTGATTCTTCATGCATGTACCCGAGATTCAATATCAAATTTATGAACTCATGTAATGATATAAATCATAAACTTAAAAATATCTGGACGATGTTGACAATATGTTAAGAAAATTAATTCTATATAGAGAGTGATGTAACTTATAAAGATAAAAGTTTAAACAATATATTGTGAGGTTGAAATATTATAAAGGTAGTATATAATATCAATTATTTGATTAATTATAAGGACCATTGTTTATATCTATATCATAAAAATTTTAAAATACAATAATTGGAAAGCAAAAATTAAAAAAAAAATTATACATCAGTTTTTGCTCTTCCTTTTTCCCTCAAACTAGAAAGCCCTAAAAGGCTATCAAATTTACCAAAAATTATGAATCTTGCTTGTGAATTCCTATTTACTTTAAGGACTAAATATAAGTAAGTTAAATTCACTCAATTATTAGAGGCTCAGGTCAGTTTTTATTTGAAATTTCCTCAAGCAATAGGGCATAATAAGAAGGACGCCTTTTAAATGAAAATCTAAATAACTAAAGAAAGTTATTGTATGATAAATCAAAACAATCAAATAGAACTTTTATGATAAATTTTTTCGTCGGGGTCGACTATGAATCTCCTATTTAAAACACATTTTATGATAATGCTGATACTCTGATAATCAATAGAAATTTATTATACAAAAATATTGATATTGTTAACTTACCATCTAATATTTGATTATAGGAAATAAAGAGGGATTTGAGGAGAACCTTTTTTTTTTTTTTTCCGTCTCTCTGAACTTAACCAAACATGGTATAAGCTAGTGACACTATCACCACTGCACTGCATAGATCAATATTAAATACATGTTTAAATTTATTCTAATTACATTATAAATTATAATTTAATTATGTAGTTCTAAACCTAAGAGGATTTCAAGATTCAAAATTTTGATAATGGGATTTTACCAAATCAAAAATAGAATTCAATTGTTGGATTCTCTCTCTCTCTCTCTCTGTAGTCTAGAGTGAAGAGCTACATGGCTTTGGGATCTTAAGATCTGTAATTAATAGACAACAAAAGTAAAAAAAAGAATTAATTAAAGTATTCAGTTCCTAGGAAGAAGAGGAGCAGAGCAGAGTGAGGAATTTACAATTTTAGAGACGGCCTTCAAGGTGGGTAGGGGCCGCGAGCGAAACGCGAATCTAGACAGGTGTCGTGATCACATGGTACAGTGGGTCCAGTTTAGCAACTTCAGCAGTAATTGAAATCAATAGAGGTAGCGGACAGCTAATGCTAAGGCTAAAATGCACTCCTATGAAGTGGGTCCCATTACACGTGTAAGAATCACGTGGCGCCGTAGTGCTGTCAAGTTCAATTGCCGGGCCGTTTGTTTTCTCATTTTTTTTTCAAAGGAAATGGTGGTGTCCTCTCTGTAAGACGACGTCACGTCGCAGTTTATTATAATTTTTATTTTTTGGGAAAAGGGTGGAATTTGTGGGGATTACAAGGTGAAACTGAAATAAGATCTCATTACTAACGCCGTTACTGCCGTTTTTAAATAATAGTATTTTCATTTCGATTCTAGTTTGAGGGATGGCAGTGGCTGACGTTGACGGCGGTTCGTTTTGTCAACTGGTCTCCCTCATGTAGGGCAGGCTTCATATTTGGTTAATCATTTGCACCAAAGACTTTTCCCACGCGCTCCGTTCCAACATGCATCACCAAATTCATGAATCTTTAATTTTTTTCTTAATCTTCCACTTGTTTTGGTTCATTAAAATCAGTAAATTGTGTTGATTTCATTTTTCGTTAAGTGAGATCTTATGCAACGGTCGCGACGATATATGAATAATTTAGTCGTATCACCTCAATTTATATATATAAAATTTGTAAAAATTATAGTATTTATATGAAAATACTTCTGATAAATGGAAAAATTCTTTTTGGTTTAATCAAATTTCAAATAACTTTCACACAATTTTTATTATTTTTTCTAATTTTATTTACAATCTTTCACACTTTTACGTATTGGACTAGTAGCACGAATACAAGTCTCAGCATTTTATGATTTTTAACAAAATAGTGAGTAGCTTTATAAAAACATGTTAAATTAAAAATATTTTTATAGCCACTAAAACATTTCACAGGGATCTTCTTTGGATCGTTAAAATAATTAGTTATATGAAGACAATTTGATCCTTCACAATTTTTTCTAAACGCATCTAGAATTTTATTTTTTTACTTATTTGAACAGCCCTTACCAATAAACTGTTATCGAACAATTTTATGAAATATGGTACGAACTTTGATAAATAAAGGTGTTAAATATGAAAATTGGAGAATGTTATAATATTCAAAGGTGTCTTAGTCTTAGCTTATATCATTTTTTTTTAAATTAATCTTTGAATTTGAATTGTTTTAACTAATAAAATTATCAAATCCAGGATCATAGCAGTTTTAGTAAAACACATTTTTCTTATTTTAGAAACATTTTTATCAAGGTAATTGGTAAACAAAAAGGAAAAGAAGAAAAACATTCTCGAGGACAAGGTAAAGTACAAACCACAAACACAAAAGGCTAGAGGCTAGAAAAATCCATATTTGATTGGTACAATTATCATAAAATTGGAGAAGAAAGTTAGCTGGAAATCTATATACAATTAATACAAAGGGACATACTCCATCCAAAGCCAACAAACTCGAGGAGATGATTGACTTTTACAAACTAAACAATAACAATGTGGTTGCAAGTTGCAACCTTTCCAAGCTTTCACATTCCATTTAGTCTTTGACCCCCAATAAGCAATTATGGCCAAGTTTGAGAAACCTACTTTTGGTGATTTCTATTTTTTTTTCCCATTTTCTCAAGTGGGTTAGTCTGTTAATTATTAGGGTTGTCTTACAATATATATATAAAGTATTTATTGGAATAGGAAACCAATCACGGCAAGTTTTCATAAATTATCTCCCAATCTATGGAGCTATGTTCATTAGATTCTTTGAATTTGCCTCTGCTCTTTGATAATACTCTATGATTTTGATTAATTTTAATTAAAGCTATCAAATCAGAAACTTATCACATAATTGTAATATTTGAGTAATATTAGATATGCAACTTAATTTATATAACTTGATGTGGACTAATATTAGTAAATAAATATAAATAAAAAATAAATAAAAATTTAACAGATGATGTGGTAACCATTTGACACCTTGGATGTGTGATTTCTTTTATATACTCCTTATTCTGATATTATAGTTATAATCAGTCAAATTTATATTAGAACAATCTATTGAACAATAAAAACACAAAACTAGTTCCCGCCAAACTATGATTCCAAATACATGCTACACATAATAAATTTGATCGTACAAACCTATTCTCGTGAAATTTAGCCCCAGCCCACCCCACTACAATGGAACTCTTAAACCCTACAATTCAAGTGGCAATTGAGGTGGCTAACCCCCCGATCACCAAGAAAAAGAAATATATATATACATTTATTTATTATTTTCTAAGGATAATGCAATTGCTAAAAAGAGGGAAAGAGAAGATATGAAGGGGATTAAGAGACATAATTAAAGAGGCAAAAAAGAAGCAAACTGAGTTGTTAAAAAGATGAAATGAAAGAGGGGAAAAAAAAAGGTGAAGTAATTACTCAAAAAAGTAAAAAGGGCAGTAAATGAAGTGGGCTGGTGGTCTGGACTGCTAGCGAACATGGCATGAGAAGAAAGGGCCTGCCTGCCTGGCCCTGCTCTGAACTGATCTGACCTGACCTGACCTGACGCTGCCCTCTGCCCTTCCTGCCCCTACCAGCAAAGCAAAATAAAAATTTTACATCTTATCTGTTTGAGCTTTAGTTGCTGTTATAGTTTTTTTTTTTTTTCTTTGCTTCTCAGCTTTAGACCCTTCACCCTGTTCTCTCCCTCTCTCTCTCTCTCTCTCTCTCTCTCCGCAGGGCTCATTGAAGGTCGAGCCCCATCACGAGCGTTGTTCACTTCTCAAATTATTATTTTAACTCTTCTTCTATCTTCTCTTCCAGTGGTGGTACTCTCAGCAGCTGAGATCCCCAATCCCCAATGCACAGATTCTTCAGTCCTCAACCATTCACATAACTCTTTGTTTTCTGAGCTCCACCTCACTCTCAAAAGTAGTCTAAACCTAACCTAGCGCGAAACATGAAGAGAGAACACAATCAACTGGAACCCTCTTCCACAACCGGCGGCGGTAGCGGGAGCGGGTCTTATTCAGGAAAAGGTAAGATGTGGGAAGAAGAGGCGGCAGATGGTGGGATGGACGAGCTCTTAGCTGTTTTGGGTTACAACGTGAGATCTTCGGACATGGCGGAAGTGGCTCAGAAACTTGAACAGCTTGAAGAAGCTATGTGTAGTGTTCAAATGGATGGTCTCTCTCAGCTTGCTTCTGAGACTGTCCATTACGATCCATCTAATTTATCTACTTGGCTTGAAAGCATGCTTTCTGAGTTCAATCCTTCCCCTGCTTTGGATCCCCTCCCTGCCGAATCCTCTACAATCACCTCCATCGATTTCCCCAATCACCAAAGAGTCGTGGAGGAATCCTGTTCGTCCGACTACGATCTCAAAGCAATTCCCGGTAAAGCTCTGTATAACAACAACAACAACAATAACGCTGCTTCTTCATCAATTTCCTCAACCAGAGACCACAAACGCCTGAAAACCTCGTCTCCCGAGTTGTACCCACCCGAGTCAACTCGTTCTGTAATCCTCGCCGATTCTCAAGAGAACGGAATTCGACTCGTCCACACCCTCATGGCATGCGCGGAAGCTGTTCAACAGAACAACCTCACCTTGGCCGAAGTTTTCGTCAAACAAGTTCGCTTCCTCGCCGTCTCTCAAGCCGGCGCCATGGGGAAGGTCGCCAAGTGCTTCGCCGACGCACTTGCGGGCCGAATCTACGGCCTCTACCCGCAACCTCCAATCGATCATTCCTCCACGGATCTTCTCCAAATGCACTTCTACGAGACGTGCCCGTATTTGAAATTCGCTCATTTCACTGCAAATCAAGCCATTCTCGAAGCCTTCGAAGGGAAGAAAAAAGTTCACGTGATAGACTTTTCCATGAATCAGGGCATGCAGTGGCCAGCTTTAATGCAGGCTCTGGCTCTACGGCCCGGAGGACCGCCGGCTTTCCGCATCACCGGGATTGGTCCACCGGCGCCAGATAACGTTGACTATTTGCAAGAGGTGGGATGGAAGCTTGCCCAGTTGGCAGAAACGATTCATATTGAGTTCGAGTACAGAGGCTTCGTTGCCAACAGTTTGGCTGATCTTGACGCGGCGATGTTGGAACTCAGACCGAGTGAGGCGGATTCTGTTGCGGTTAACTCAATATTCGAGTTGCATAAACTACTGGCTCGACCGGGTGCCATCGCTAAAGTGCTTTCTGTGGTAAGGAATATTAACCCGGTTATTTTCACCGTTGTGGAGCAAGAGACGAACCATAACGGTCCGGTTTTCTTGGACCGGTTCACCGAGTCATTGCATTACTACTCAACAATGTTTGACTCGTTGGAAGGATCGGTGAGTTGTCCGGAGAAAAGCATGTCCGAGGTGTACTTAGGGAAGCAGATTTATAATGTGGTGGCTTGCGAGGGAGCGGAAAGAGTTGAGAGGCACGAGACGCTGACTCAGTGGAGATCCCGGTTCGGTTCGGCCGGTTTTGTCCCGGTTCATCTCGGATCCAGGGCGTTCAAGCAAGCGAGCATGTTGCTGGCGTATTACACCAGCGGGGACGGGTACCGGGTTGAGGAGAATAATGGGTGTTTGATGCTGGGTTGGTACACTCGCCCACTCATCGCCACCTCAGCTTGGAGATTCGGAGGTAGACCGGCTTCAGCTCACTGAGTCGACCCGGAGATTGGGTCAAAACGAGATTTCAATTCAAAACCCTAGCTAGTGGGGTATCAAATTTTTGTGAATGTGCGTTTCTGAGCTGGGTGCCTTATTGAGATCCAGACCCACCACCTCCCTATTGTGTCTCTCTCTTTTCTTGTCCTTTTTTTTAATTTTTATTTTACTTCTCTCTTTTTTTAGGTATTTTGCTTAATTTAGATCCTATATTGGGTGTAATCTTTGTATTTTTCAGGCTGAATGGACAAAAAAAAAAGATTAATGTGTACCGTATATTAATATTATATATTTTATATATATAGTTTTGTGGTAATAAAAAAAGATAGAACCTTTTTTTTTCTTTGTTCTTAATAATGATGTTTTGATGTGAAAAGATTCAACTAAATAAACACCATCTAGTCTTGTGTTGTATGATGATTGGGAGGAATTATAAGAAACCAAAAATGGTTAAAAGCTCCCCACTCGCCACTTGATGCTATCATCGTTTATGAATTTAAATTTTGTTTTCTGTGTCACATATTTTTTAATATAATTTATATTTAATTTTAATCATATATTTTTTAAATTTAAAATAATTTAAAATTAATTATATATTCTTAAATTCAATTGAAAATAAAAATATTAGATTCATAAATAAATACAGTCTTAACCTGGAAACGGAATGAGCTCAAGGAAAGAATAATGATTAACATTGTGACTTCAAAAGAAAATGAAATAGAAAAATAATTCAGCATAGAAGAAAATTTTAAGCTTTCACATTAACAACAACCCGTTATGTTATGTTTATAATTTATTTATATTTAATTTAAAATTTATTGTAGGAGAGAATTAACAAAATCGTACTAAAGATAAAATGAGTTAGTTGTAAATGGATACAATTAACTCAAAATTTATCGTAGGAGAGAGAGTTAAAAAATCATATTAAAGATATACGGAGTTGGCTGTAAGAGGATTGAAGGCGTAGAATTACTCTTTCTTTCTGAACGGTGTCCTCTCATAAATGAATCATTTTATTGTGGTGCATGCAGTGAATATGCATTAAAGTTGAACAGGAGAATGTCCGATCAAGATTCAATAAATGAACCAATCTTCTGATAATTTCAAGCATTCAAGTATTCCAATCGGAGATGAAGATTCAATAAATGAACCATCTCTATTATTTTGTGATAATGTTTATTTTATTTCTATTATCTGTGTACACAAATTGAAACATATTATATTTTTGCCTTTGCTACTTGTTAAAGCATTAGAGAAGTCTAAACCCGTAAACCGCAAGTGTTTTAAGATTCCAAAAAAGTCTAACCCGCAAGTGTTTCAGGTTCCAATGTAAGAGTAGATTTGAAAAAAAAAAGTGTTTTTTTAATTTTTTTGGTAATAAGCTAAAGCACAAGTAATCCATGTAAGATTATAAAGTGAAGTGAAGAGTGGAGGAGAGTGTAAAAAGGAGCGATGGATTTCATTAATTATAAGATGAAATGTGTTGAATTTTCCAGGGAACTATAGCAGCAGAAGAAGAATCACAGGAAAGTAAAGAGAATCAGTTAATGTGAGAAGTTATCAATTATTATGTTAGTCTTCACTTTCTTGAAAAGTTGGTGCTTTTGTTATGCCCTTTATCACCATCATCATCATTTCACTATTAACAACTTTCTTCTACTTGATCGTTCTTTTTGCATAACCCTATTCCCATTGCTCCTTTTTCTCAAAGCCCATCCCTGAAAACAGAATTTATAATTGATTAAATGATATTATGGAAAGTATATAATAAAATATCATGCCCCATAAACTATCTAGATTTGAATTGCAATATATTAAGATAGTGAACAATATTGGGTATTGTTAATAGATTGTAGAAGAGAGCAGAGAGATCTTCTTGCCTCACCTTGTAGGCAAGAATCAAATAAAATAAAATAGAAAATTGGAAAAACCAATCAACAAATAAGGCAGTAGAGATTGACTGATTGCTGCTGAGGAGGAGGAGGAGGATTTGTCAACAGAAAAGGGAACATTAAATTAGTGAAGATAGACCAGTAGATGAGTGACTATATGAGAAATGAAACGCACATGCCATTATCTCATGAAAATCTCTACTCATTGGACCAGCCAACACACAAACACACCATTGCATATAAATTCTATCAAATAATGAATAAACCAACATGGCCATGAAAGTTGGTGGTTTCATAATGCCCCAATTTGCATGGTGATTCTGAATCTGAGCTGACTTCCACTTCTTTTATTCTTCTCTAATCACATCACATTCACATCCCATTTCATACACACACTTCTCTATCCCTCTCCCTCCTCCTCCTCCTTTTTCCTCAACTTTTCTCCTCTTTAATCATCTTTAAACAATTTCAAACGCAAACCAAAGTTCTATTTTTCTTTTCTTCTTTCATTACATAAAAGAAAACTTTTTATCAACTTTTGAATTTACTCAATTTCGCTCAATTCCGAAAACTTTTCTTTCATTTTCTCACAAATCAAACATCCTCCAAATTACAATTTTGTTTTAGTCTTTCTTTAATGACTTCTCTTCTCTCTCTCTCTCTCTCTCTCTCTCTTTAAACCAAATCCCATATGAGATAAGTGAAACTTAATCAAAGCAAAAGCTTCAACTTTTAACCGAAATGACGATAACAGATGGTTTTAAAGATACATAAAGCAGTTTATTATCATGATTTTAATGAGAAGATAATTACTCAAAGTGAAGGAATTTGAGGGCTTTGGTGTTATTTTAATGGGTTGGTGGTCCTAAACGCATTCATTGTACACTGTATTATAAGCGAGGAAGCCAAGTCAAAGGAGGATTACAGATGATTTTTATGGGTCAAGATAGTGACATTCATGGGCAACAATTAAAATGGACCACATCAAGAGAACACACTCTACAATCTATTCTAATCTTTACCTCAAAGATTATAAATATAAAAGTTTCTAAATATGACCCACTTTTATGACTTTTTACCCGTTTAATCATTTTATCTATTTGCTAAAGTTTCTCACATAATGGAGGAGCTCCCATGCAAGCCACCATAGTCAAAAATTTAAGCTGTTGATAGGATTATTATTATTATTTTTTAAATTTTATAAAGAGGTTAGGAGCCGAACTGCCTGGAGAGGAGGCTTGATATGATGTTATCTCATTATCTTTAACAGTAAATTGACTATTTTCCGTTTTATATTAAGTATAAGTAGAACATTGATCTTTCAGCATTAAATCTCTAACATTAAGGTGCAATTTATTAAATATTTTTCATTTATATTTTATATTTTAACAATGTTATAAGTGTTGTAAAATTTGATAGTTTTATTATCCTTATCGCTGAATAACAAAATAACAACCATATTTCATACGTGATTATCATATATGTGATAATTGTTATTATTATTTGTGACTTCTTGTATATGTGATTATCATATGGTTAAAACCTTTTTTTTTTTGGTTTTTTATGCATATCCATCTAATTATAAAATTGATATTAATTCATTTGAGATGTATGCACCTTGGAATTAAATATATACTTATTTATTTATTACATATAGTATTTTCTTCATTATATAATATGTTGGAAGGGTAATCTATCAACTTTATGATATCTAATCTTAGGAAAGAATATAATTCTTCGAATCATTATTAAAATTAAATGTATTGGATAGAAAGACGTAGCTTTCTAATTGATTGGGAAATGGTGGTTAGCACAGTAATGCGTAGAGTCTAATCTAAAATCTAAAATTTGTGAGGGTCAAAATCACTCGTGGGGTTGCAACAGTTTTACAAGTTGGAAGAGAAAGTATTTAGAAGCCTTTTTTGCTTTGACTTTAACAGAGAAAATCTTAGACTATAGAGCGGCTAAAGCAACATTAAGGGTAATTGGTTAGCTGGTTGGTCAGAGCAGATTATTTCAAGTTAGAAGACGAAGAGGATCACATTGGCTAGAGTTTGTAGGAAAATTTTTCTAATCCACTTGTCATGTCAACACGAAATTTTATAAATGTCGCTATTCATTTGATTTTCTATTGGTAGTATTCTTCATGTCATGTCCAATTATTAGTTCTTGGTCAATTTTAGGATAATACGTGTTTAAAATTATTGTCAATCTTGTTTATTATTGAGTTGACGTTTTAAAATTTGGTTATTATCGATCCAATAAAATGAAAGAGTTCCCGTATAAACATTTGAGATAAAGTGACTCCTCCTTTGTATCCAGGAATTTTGCATGGGATTTCTATAATTTTAATTCAAGAGATTTGATATAAAATAATTTCAGGTCAATTATTAGGTTGACTTCAATTGTTTTAAATTGTTAAGTTGTTAAATTTAGATTGGTTATGATAATTTTGATGGATTGAATGTAATCACGTTCTATTTTTCGATTCTATCAATAGTTAGATATTGGTTTATTTCATTTAATTTAGTATAAATTGAATTAGATTTCTTTGAATTTAATTCTCGTGTATTGGGTGGGAAAAGATTGAATTTTGACCAAAATTTTGAGTGTTGTTATTTAAACCCCAACTAATTTATTAGTAAACCTCGCCACACGGATAAAATTGTCATGATAAAAATAATATATATTTTTTCTTTCTATTTTCATTTCTTTTTCACCCGTGTTTCACTCATCAAATAGAAACAAGAAAACTTTAATCTTGAAACATTTATTATCTATTAACTTCAAATAAATCGACTTCAAAAACACTTTTAATCATTCTATTCAGATTATTTGGTCGAGAGGTTTTTTTTATTAAGAAGCAGCACCATTTTTTTTTTTATTGTAGTCCTTGTTTGTGTTTTCTTCCCTGGGCAATGAGATCACAGGTCTCATTCTCTTTTTTCTCGAGCATTGATTTCTCCCTTCTTAAACACCATTTTTTCAGCATTACCGAGAAGAAGAGAGCTTGGCACCTTGGCTTATATATATTTGTATGAAAAGCAAATTCAATATCTTCAACGTTGATAGCAAGTGAAGTCTCTACAAGTCCTATGTGACAAAAAGAATGTCCCACAAGAATTATGATAAAAAACTGGATCAAATTCTAATTGAGAGTATTGTTTTCACCTTTGGCATCTCTAGCACAGATTTCTTGTTAAAAACTGAAGGAGAATTATAACCGACACTGAAAAGGTAAGGGAGAGTGAAGAAAGAAACAATAATTTTTATTATTAAAATTTTTTCCACAAGACAGGGCTTACTAATAAATTTAATGGGGCTTCGATATCAATATTCAAACTTTTTTTTTAAAACTTCGAATCCATAAACATCTCCATAGAATTATGATGCAAATTAAGAACGAAGAATATTGGCGTGTACTCTACCCTAAAAAGTTGGTTTCGAGCACTAAAAGTCTACTTGGGTAGGCCCAAATTGTGGCCCAGTACTGAGAACCTGTGGCCCGACTCAGAACATAATGGGCTTAAGAAAACTTCATTAGGGTCCAGCTTAATAACTTTGTACTTCTTCCAAGTTTCATTACAAACGGTAAAGTTATTAACACACTTAAAACAATAAATGAAAATATAGATGGTAAATTTGTTAACACACTTAAGCAAGCAAATAAGTTACATATAGTCCAACCAAACTTTGCAAAAAAAAAAAAAAAAGAGGAAAAGATTTTCATAATTTCTTATATGAGACAAATCAAAAGTTTTAAGACACTTGTGCATCTTTGAAGATGATTCTTGAAGTACAATGACAATCAATCCCAATTCTCATCCAAAAATTAAAGTCTTTAAAGAGTTCTCTAAAACTTAGTTATGTTGAAGAAAAAGATTGTTTTGCCCTTAATGAAAAATTGACCAAATTTGATCTAATATATCACAAATTATTATAAGAGTCTTTCGTGTTAATTTCACGGGTAATGCTAGACTTATAAGCTTTATATAATTTAAATTCTACAACATGATGTAGAAGTCTACATGGTAAAAATTAACTGGAGGAAGAAAAAAAAACTAAAAAGAATGGGAGAAGTTACTGTGACTTTGTTGAAGTTGTCTAGTTGGAAGTTTATAATTAAATAAACAAACCAATCTTCAACAAACAGAAAATTAAATGAAATGGAATTGGGGGGGAACAAACAAAGAAAAAGAAAGTTGGTAATGAAAATGAAAATGAGATGAGATTGGCCCAACCCCACTTCAAATTTCCAACCTCTAGTAGTATATTTTCGTATATGCCGATGTGTGATACCTATAAACCGCAAAGTTATAACTTCAACATCAAGTAAGCACATATTTTATTCTCGTGGAAGCAAAACCAAAAAAGAATATTTCATTTCCTTTTCAAATATCTTTTGATTAAAAGATTTGGGTTAGAATAACCAACCCACATTCAAATTTCTTTGAGAAGCATTTTTGAACGAAATTTTCCAATTACTAAATAGAATTAATGAATGATGTTACATGTAGATTTAGTGGTTAGTTAGTATGTTTTCAAATCTTGGAAATGTGCAAGTTGATATAAGTGAAATATGAGACAACATATATCTAGAAATATCCAAGTAACCTACTCTCCGCCCACCTTTTAGTTGACAATTGTTCGAAGTTACAAAGTACAAAAAATTTGGCCCAAAAATGAACAATACATTGAACAAGAAGAAGAAAATTACACGGCAAGGAAACTTGTAGTCAATATTTATTATTAGTGTGTTACTCTTCTTTTAAATAAACAACAAATATGATAGAAGCACAAACAAAATCTTCTAGTATTCGTACAACAGCGATTGTACTTTAATAAAGCAAGCAAAGAAAACAAAAAAAAAGTTGATCTCCTTTTGAGGAAAAGACACCATCACCACCACCCTATGAATTCCAAGTTGATGAAAAGATATTTTTTTCTAGATCTGAGACGTCAATTAGCCCATGATCATCCATGTCGAGGTCAGGTTTTTAGATAAGCGCTTTCGAAAAGGTGAAGCAATTATAGTGTTTGATTTGGGATTCTAATAAGTGCTTTCCAGCTACTTCCGTTAGGTTATTTCCCAATCTGTTGGTAGATAGCAACCTCATTTATAAAAAAATAAATTATTAATAACTCTACTTTAGAAAAATGTGTGAATAAGGAATTTTTTTATCTTTTAAAAACTATTATAGAAATTAGATCCGGAAAGATGTTTGGCACTGGCTTTGAAAATTAATCTTAACCTCTCATTTTATATAAAATTTGTTTCAAGAAGTAATTACATGATTGATATAAGCAACGTTGATGATAAGATGTATATTAACTGTGAAGTCCAGTTTCACGTGGGAACAATTAATTAGGATCTAGTCCATTTGTTTTTAATATTATATATATGTGCGTGTGTTTACAATTTCCCATTGACCAATTATCAATAACTAACCCAATAGTTCCACTTTCTCAAATTGTCTTTCAGTTTATAAAATTTTTTGAAATTAATTTGAAACCGAAATTTAAGCTAAATCCGTGGACTAAAATTCAAACATTATAGAAATAGAGCAGGAAATATCAACCCTATTTTAATTAGTAGACTATTTTTATTATTATTAAACTAATATCATAATTTTTTTTGGTATAACTCAAACTATTATACTTCTTTTTTGTAATAACCATTAACAATCGCTAGATTGATACTATATAATTCTTATAATAATTATCAATAACATTACTGTTTCGACTTAACGACTAATTCCATAAGGGCATGTTTGATGCACTGTATAACATTGTATAGGATAGCATAAATTTACTTGGATTGGATTGGATTGAATAGCATAGGATAAGATTAGATAAAACATAATACTGTACTATGTTTGATAGAATATTGTTGTATTAGATAAAACCCAAAAAAATTATATGTGAAACATTTAATTTAAATATAAAATAAATTTAAATAATAATTAAAATTATTTTTAAAATAAAAATTTAATTATTAAATTTTTTATTTATTTATATAATTATTTTTTATTTATTTAAATAATTAATTTTTATTTAAATATTTAATAAACTATTTATTAAATATATAAATATTTAATTTATATAATTTTTTTGTATTTATTAGTGAAAATTGAGATAAAAATAAGCTTATACGGTGTAATACCATGGGTAGGCTTGATATAAAAACGCTTAACTTTTATGCAAACAGTACCCGCTACAGTACCCGCTACAGTATCGCTACACTATCGCTACAGTACCCGTGTTATACTATACAGTCTCGTATCAAACGCAGTATAATTTTTTAATGTTATACAATGCAGCGCTATACAGCGCATAAAACACGCCCTAAATATATAATAAAATAAACCTTTCTTCTCCAGGTGAAAACAGAAATAAATGAATTTAATGGTAGGATCCACACTGAGCTGATGCCCGATAGCTGACACATGACCAACTAGTGTTGATAGAGATATAATAATCCATGCTTAATATGAGGATGGCTAGCTAGCTTCTAAAGACCAAGTGTGAAATGGATACTCTTAAAGCAGAAGCTGTTTGTGGCTGTGTTTACATTCTATGCGAATAGTTGGTTATTAGCATTAAAAAAAAAGAAGTGCTTCTAGATCTTGACTATCGAAATATGATCATATTCTTTTGCAAGTTGTTCTATAATAGAGGCCATCAAACATTTACCAGATATTACAAAGAAGCCTGCTCCTGACTTCATGGACTTTGTTTAAATAATGACTGAAGATGGTAACAGGAGCTCAGAATTTCAATCCAAAGATGCCATTAAACAATTCCTACAGCAAAGTGAATTCCAAGTGGGAAATCCAAAGTCTTTCTTATAATATTTCTAGCGGCTTCATGAGGAGCTTCAATCTCAATAAGAATACAGTTTTTCACCAAGTTTCTAAGCCTTGTTACGCATGCCTGATGGAGGCTAAAGATTAGGAAAAGACTGTCCATGAGATACCTAATTGAACCTGCTTATTCAAAGAGAGGTCTAGAGAGTTTCCAAATTGTTCAGTTCACCAAACATCTCATTCGCAACTGGCGGTCAGCTCTCTCAGCTAATTATAAAAAGTTTGGGGACATAAATTCCTACATTTGTCCACATTCCGGTTTGATTCCAAGCTGTAAACAAAGCATAGTCTTCCAGGATCGTATTCTGCAATTAAATTAATCCTAAATCAACAACTAGATTGCTTATGTCACCTAATGCGTCATCATACTTCGAATGAATTCGGTTTATAGACTCCCGAGCAAAATTTTCAATGGAGTACAAAAGAATGATACGATTTCAAAAGCTCACAAAATTGAGAACAACATAAAAAAATAACCAATTAAACAATCAAAATAAATCAACTTTGTTCCAAAACAAGAACTCCAAAGAGTTACATTTATTCCTCAAGGATAATCCAGGTTTATTAGACTCAACTTGAACAACAACAGAAAAGCCAGAAACATATGCGACCCCAATAATCGAACACGTGAAAGTGTTCGAGTTTCCATCACCAAATAAAAATTGAGACAAAGACTCATCACTCAAACTTAAAGATGAATCTTCCATTAAATTAATGGAAACATCACTTAATGGGAAGAGACCTTAAGATTGAGAGACTTGTTAAGCCAGGATTTCCATTTCCCGCTCCCCCTTGGGGCAATGGCGGCAGCATCCAATCTTCCAGCATCTGCAACTTTCTCTGCCTGCGGCTTCTTGCATAGCATAAAATTACGAACTCCATAGGACCCAATTGTGTCCCAAGGACTCAGAGCTGCATTCAAATTCAATAACACAATCAAAATCATCTCAAACCCACAATCCATCCCACATAAAAACTCAATCTGTCAATTGCAACAAACAATCAAAGATAAATTTTGACAACATAAAACATATTCAAGCACAAATTATGACACAAACTAAGAGACGGGAATTGAAAAAACTCACCATCTGATCCGGCATTGGAGCAATAGAGCAAGAAATCATTGAGATTGGAGCCAAGAACGGGGAGCCTCCCTTCACGAGCATAAGATTTCAAAGCGGTATCAATAACAGCAGCAACAAGCTCTTCTTCATTGACAACAAAACGGATCGGGCCAGCGCTACCCAGAACAGTAACGCTGATCAAGAGCCTGTTGCCCTTGGGAGGCGGCGTCTTCTTCTGCTTGTACAACAACATTGTTTTTCTTTCTCGCAGCAAAAAGATAAACAAAATCTAAACAAAATATTTTTTTTATTCTTTGTTTTTTTTAATCAAATTCGCGAGAGAATGAATTAAAAGCAAATTAATTTAAAAAACCCAAAAAAAATCCGTTCAAGGGTCGACGCCGAGGCAGCGGTAGTACCAGCCTTCCTTGCAGGATCCGAAAGCGAAAGCAAGAGAAGAGCTCGCCCTTGATTCACAAAGGGAGAGCATCAAATGACTACTCCTCAAGATTGTTTCCACCATTCACAAACAATTTCTTTACCAACAAAGATTGACGCAAAACAGAAAATACTGGAAATCCCCGTCTCTTCCTTCCCTTAAACAAGCAAAAAATCTCCAAGAACTGAAAAATCTGAGAAAAGGGTTTTGTTTTTAGAGAGGATTGGGAGGTGGGTTTGGATTGTTTTGGCTCCTCTATATATATAAAGAGAAAAAGAAAAGATATTTGGAATTGTATGGTTGGCTTGAGTTGGGGCAGAATTTAGGGTTAGGGTTTGGGTCCGATTTGTGCGTTTAACCAACGTGAGCTTTTTGTTTTGATTTTGACCCGTTTTGTCTCTGTTTTGGCTGCGACGTGTTGTGATTAGCTTACAATTTCTCGCCGACCTTTCACAGCCAAGTATTAGGGTGTATTTGCGTGTCTGCCAGCCAAGCCTGAGCTGAGCCGATAATCAGTGGGCTCCGCTTAACCCGACCCGACCCAACTCACCCAACCTCCTTACTACATCCCAATGCAAACCGACTCCAATTCTCCATTTCAATTTTTTTTTCTTATTTATAATCTTTAGTTTGTTGGTATTTTTAGCTTTTCTTTTCTTGCTTTTGGGTTTTTTTGTGTTTCAAAATTTTCTAGAATTTTGAAACACAAAATTTTTACATTATTTAGTTTTGTTTATGAGAATCTTTAATTTTAGTAATGGTCATTACCAAATTTTAATATACCAATTCTTGCAAAATTTTTTTTTTGTTGGTTGTTATCATGAAGTTGCCAAACAAATGTGCATTAAGTTTGTTTTCTATTTTTTAAGCTATAAATTTAAACTAAATCAATCCCTTTCAACTTGAAGTTTGGAGCAAGTTATAAGCAATTTCATTGTCAATCCTAGTACAAGTAGAAATAAATTATAAATCTCTTTAGAGATTGCTTTCTTATAGAGGGAAAAAATTTTTTTAATCGTAATTAATTAAGAAAAATGTTGCAATAGATAAATTAGATAAAATTCTAGGTGCTTGTAGTATATGTAGTATTTCTTTTATATTTAGTTGAATATATGGTTTGGTACTCTTATTTTGAACCCAAATTTAAGACCATTTAATTTTATTTACCTACTCAACGGTTATATGAATGAGATTGTACAATTTGGTTGTATACCTAGTATTACTCAATACAATAATACTAAGTTTACAATCAAATTTGTACAACCTAATCCATACAACCTGATATGGTATAAATATATTGAACATGTGGATCCCATTTTATTTATTAAAAATTAGTTAATTCATTTTTCATTTTTACTCATCCAGTGAATTTGTGCCGTGTTAGGTTGTATGAGTGAGGTTGTATACCTAGCATTACTCAATACAATAATACTATGCATACAACCAAGTTGTACAACTTAATCCATACAACCTGATATAGTATAAATCTATTTGATGTGTGGGTCCCATTTTATTTATTAAAAATTAGTTAATTTATTTTTCATTTTTACCACCAAGTGAATTTGTACCATGTTGGGTTGTATGAGCGAGGTAATACAATAATACTAGGTATATAACTAAGTTGTACAACCTAATCCATACAACCTGATATAGTATAAATCCATTGGATGTGTGAGTCCTATTTTATTTATTAAAAATTAGTTAATTCGTTTTTCATTTTTACCCACTCAGTGAATTTGTGCCAGGTCAGGTTGTATAAGTGAGATTGTATAACTTGATTGTATATCTGGTATTACTCCTTAAAATAATCGCATTTTACTTGAAATAACATTCTTTTTTACATTTGTTTTTCTCACCTAATTACAATGAACAATTATATTTACTTTTCAAATAAAATACTCCTACTTCCACATGAAAAAGTATCTTTTATATTCTCTCGTTAAATGACAAAAATTTTCATAATCCACGTGCTATAAGGACAAGTATTTCTAACATAAAAAAAAAAAAAAAAACAGAGCATATATTGTCAATTCAAGAAGTATTGAATGCTATTGATTTAGTTGATTTAGCGGCTACAAACCAAACTACTTTGGATCCACCAATTTGATTATCTACCAGAGAAGCTGCATTAATTTCTGTAGACACTAAATAATTTCTTATCGTATGAGGCTCCACCAATTTGATTATCTACCAGAGAAGCTGCATTAATTTCTGTAGACACTAAATAATTTCTTCTCGTATGAGGCTCACATCTTCAAGATAAAGCACAAAAAATTATTTATAAATACATTTAGTTAGAATTATTTTAAAAATTTGTTAGAGAATAAAGAGAACTTTAGAAAAACCGCGAAAGTAACCAACTTAAACAATCAAATCTATATAATATGATGAACCACAAATTTACTGGTAGGTCTTACCTACGTATTTAATGGCTTTATGCCAAATCGGTTATATCAATTTAATTATTTGATTTGGTTGTATATATAGAATTATTCAATCGAGAAATGATTAAAAGAGTTATTTAATAGCTTAACGCCAAACATAGATGTTACTTGATTTTTATTAAGGACCGGGTTATAAAAACTTAGTTTTTCTAACTTAAATTTGGAAATTACATCTAGATGATTTATTTATTTATCAATTTTCTTAAAATACAAATTATTCCCACTTCACAAATTGAAGAACTGTCTAGGAAACTTTAACTCAGGTTGCAAACTCTTAATGAAAGTCTAAATTAATGATCTCATTCACATTTTTAGTCAAAATCTAAAATTAGGTTTCATAAAATGAGAAAGTATAAAAGAATTTACATAGTTGGAGGCACGAAAATGTCATTATAAGACCTCTTGTATAATTTAAGAGCATCCAATTACCTCCATCAATCAATTTTGGCATAACAAGAAGTAAATTACAAATCTCCAGTTAAAATATTTTTTAATTTCTAATCAGTCAAGCAAAATTGTGTAGTAGCCAAACAAATTCCAGGTACAAGAACACTGCCACTCCGGCATGAAAAAAGGTAACTTAAATATTAATATGTTATATTTTATTGTTAAATGAACATCAGATTCATGAAAACCCACACGCTACAGGCAAGGGCGGATCCAGAGTTAAACATTTGAAAGAGCCACTCAACAAAAAATCAAAAAACTGCAAGGGCCAAGGAAGGAAATTAATAGTTGGTTTGAAATTCCAGCAATTTTACAATAGAATTCTTGAAATTTTCAAATTTTGAGGGATTAGGCCTGGGGCCACCAAATAAAGCGGCCCCAGCTACAGATACAAATATATATGTTTATTTAAAGAGTATATATTATCATTATATTTATTCTCAATACAAATGTAGATTACTTGCCTCACAAAATACTGCCTTGGAGTGCAACACAAGAGCATCCAGTGCTATCAATATATATGTATGTATGTATGTATAAAAGTAACATTTAACTAGAATTGTTTTGACAAATTTGTTAAAAAATAAGATAGAACTCGAGAAAATCCGGAAAGAATCAAGAGAATTACTAACCAACACATCTTAATTAAAATATATTTTTTTTAATCAAACCAACTCATTCTTATTTCACATTTACTTTGTGTCGTAGTTTTATAGATAGATATAATTAGTTGTTATTCTGCTAATTTTAACTTTGAATTCTACAAGGGGTCAACTATTGACACTTTATTTTTAATTTTTATTAAATTTAAATAAAGTATATCTAGATTATTTATCCGTAAATTTTCTTAAAGTACAGATTATTCCCACTTCACAAATTGAAGGAACTGTCTAGGAAAACTCTATCTCAAGTTGGAAGCTTCAGCACATCACATTTGTAGTCAAAATTTGAAATTGGGTTTAATAAAAAAATTATATAAAATGAAGAAGAGTATAAAGGGAGCTTAGGGAAGTATATTCCTCCATGGTCCTTACAGTATACGCCAACACCATTATAGCATCAGATGCTCATTAACCACCCATTCTCAAGGCGGCATTAGATCCTCAATTTATGGGGCTTAATTCAACTATGAAAAGCTAATTATATAATTAATTAATCAATCAATCAATTATATTATACATTGCCACTTTGCCAGCTTGTTCAGATTCCTTTCATTAAGAATCTGAAAAGTAATAAAAACAAAGCTCCATTTGTCATTTCTTGGAATCCAAACTCTTGTAGCAGTCGTTTAGGTTTTAAAAGTTTACGTAGAAAGTAGGGTTTTGGTTACGGTACATCGGTTATACCGGTGTATCACTTTTTTAAATTTTTATAATTTTTAGTATAAAAATTGTAAATTCTTGTATAAAAATGGCAAATATGGAGTGTAAAAGTTGTAAATGAGTGTAAAAGTTGTAAATCATTGTATAAAAGTCGTAAATGAGAATTTACAACTTTTTTTTTCACATTTACGATTTTTATATAAAGATTTACAACTCTTACATTGAATTTACAAAAAATTGACAAGTGATGTACCGATACATCGAATATACTGTAGACAGACCTAGAAAGTAGCCGTCATCTAGAAGATGGCATGAGATTTGGTGGAAAATGCCGGTAAATAATAAACAAATAACAAAAGAGCGTTCCATGCAGTTGCTTAATTTGTTTGGAATATAATTATAATTATATATATTCAGTTTATGCTTTCCATTCCTTGTTGTTTTTATCGTGGAAGCTTTAATTACGCACGGTCTGTGAAAGTATGGGATTTGGTGCTTGCTTGCATATTAATACATATCCTCCATTTTGAACTATTATTATATTTAATGCACAATTGGGTCATGAATTCTGTTTACCTAAAAAGAGATACTAATAATTACTATATGCTTGTTCGGTTTATTAAGATTTATTTCTTTGTTTAAGAAAATAACGGATGCAATAAAATTGAATATTGTAAAAATAGGTTTTGTTAAAAAGCAGTGATACATTTTTTAAATTTATTTCAAAATCAGGTATCTTAAATGATGTATATAATTTTAAAACTTTTGTATCGTTTATTATATTATCAACCCATCAATTTAGTAATCATTAATTGAATTTATATCGGGATACAAAGTTTGAAATATAATTTGATATGAGTGTGATTATTTATTGTTGAAATATCCTCATAGTTGTTTTTAAATACAATCTTAATGGATTTAGAATTTCAAAATGAAAGAAAATTTCTTAACTATTTTATGCTTTTTAACTTTCAAAATAACTTTCGATGCCATGTGATTAATGCATCTTAAGATATTAAAAATATTGGTAACACAATCCATGTTTAAAATTGTTTTTAATTTTTTTGTTGGAAATAGGCCATTTTAATCGCTAAGAACATTACATACTTAAAAAAGTTTAAAATGGTAAACAATTATTATTCTAACGGAAATAAGAATTATTTAATAATAAAAATATTTTATTTAGATATTAAGATTAAGTTATTGTTTAAAATTTTTAGGACATGTGTTAAGGATCTTAAGATAGACTTTTTAAAATTGTTTAAATATTAAAAAAAAAACGACTAATCGCATGCTTCAATATGGATTCAGAAGAAAAAAATTTGTTAATTACTAGAATTGTTGGTCAAGATACAAAAAAGAGATGTGATAAGAAAGTTATAAAGAAATACATTTATTCGATAATGTCTTATTAAAAAAAATCCTAATAAAATTTCCAAAAATAAATGAGAGAATTTAAGGTGCTTACAGAGGGAAAACATCGACAGACATTCGAAATTACTGCATAGAGATGTGGAGGCTTCGAGAAAATTAGACAAAGATTTGGCAATTTTTGATTTTGGCAACATCGACATACAAGCCATCAAAACCAAAAACTAATAATTTTCAGTCGCCAATGTTGCTGTTTTCAATTAATGTGTAGACACATGGCTTCTATTGCCCGCCCCTATGAAGAAGTCGGCAAAATTCCAATGTCAAATGTATTACTTAACCGACATTAGGATTCTTCTTCGAAACTCGTGGTGTAGTTTCCATGTTACGCATGTTAGCTAGATATATGTTACATTTAAATAATGAGAGGAGATATTTTAATATAATTTTTTTTAAAAAAATATATAACTTTTTAAAAGAGAAAAAATATTTTAATATTAACAAATTAATTTTGAAAATAACTACATGAAAGTTCTGGAAGTTTGCAATTATAAGAAATATAACAGTAAACTGTAAAGTAAATCGGCACAAGAAGATTTTTACGTAGTTCAGTTATAAAATCTACATTCACTGACAGCTATAGAGCTGCAATTCACTAAGTTCTTGTTTATATAATCTTTAGGATCTTTTACAGTGCTGACTCACTCTCACACACTGACCTAATATTTGTAAAACAAAATTCCGCCAAGATCTTAAACTCTAGTGACACTGCCCACTCTCTGTTACAGATAACTTAACAACACACTGTTAAATTATACATAACAAACGACGTCTGACGCTGAATTACATAACAATTAATCCGTAAGTTATCCCAAGTGTCTACTAACTCTCACAGACTTAATCAACAACTCATGTACGATTTCTACATCTCATATATGAATCAAAGACTCAAAGAATCAAATCAATAAAGACATTCCAATTTGCATTGAAACTTTTTCTCCCAAATCCTAGAATGCCGAAACAAAGAACACTCCCCACCAACTAATGAATCTCACCGACCAAGTTATGTAAAAAATAACTTAATATATATAGTGGGAGGTCTGGACGAAATCTCTTAGAAATCCTGTAAAAATCTAAATCAAAATTACATTAAGATTAGGAGAAATAAAATAGGAAGATATATAATTAAACTCCAAAAGGAATTAGGACAAAGATAAATATTCTCCTATTTTAATTAGGATACAAGAAACAATATCCTAATATAAGGAGATATTTATTATAAATCAAATACTTCCTAAAATATACTTCTAGAAACAGTAAAATAAGAAACAAAAAAATATTCTTGTTTTATCACAAGTTGAACAAAATTCATCATGTGCATGGCACATGCACGTTGACACCAGTAATCTCCCTCTTTTTGGCAACTTATGATGAAAACACCAAATTGTTTTTGATAAAAAGAAATCACACATGATAAGTCAATCATAACAATAAGCTATCATGAAATAGCAAACAGAAAAATATCATGTGTAAAGAATGAACCAGTGTGCTGTTACAAATCTCATAACAGAACACTGTTAGAATATGTATATCCTGCAAACAATTGAAGGTTAAAAAACTTGTCAAACAATAATTCAATCAGATCATGATCAGAGCAAATCAAACCATCAAACCAAGATAACACAAAATAAGTAATAACACAAACACACAAACACAAAACATCAAAATAGTTCGAATGTATACACAAAGCAAGCATAAGAAGTTCAAGTTCTTTCTCCCCCTTGCTCCTTACTTACATCCCTTGAGAGGAAGCAGTAACAAAAACATCAAACAGACATAATGGAAACAAAGTTAAAAGGAACAGAGGAATTAAAAGGAACAGTTTTATAAAAACATTATCAGAGCTCTTCTCCCCCTTGATTTCAGCACAAGTGCCAAAAGCACTTAACGAAGTCTGAGACTTGCGAACTGGTGGTGAAAAGGAACTGCCGGGATGCTTCTTGAATCTGTCAGCCTTCTCTTTATATCTCTTCCTGGTTGTGGTAGGAGTTAGCTGCTTAGAAGCCTCAGGTGTAGGTTGTGCTTCAGTTGTCTCAGAGGAAGTGGAGTTACTTCAGCTACAACTTTGCGAATCTCCTTGTCAAGTCTCTTTGCACTGGTTTCTGTTGTGTGTAACTCAACAGCAGGTTGTTGAGTAGGAACCAGTGATTCTTCAACAAATGTAGGTGGTGGAGATGTGGCTGGTGTAGTTGTTTCTTCAGCAGGAGGGGGTGCCTGTGTGTGGTCTTCCTCAGGTTGTGCTGCAAGTGATGAGGTTGGAGCTTCATGTGGTGGTGACTATATGTATGGTGGAGAATCGTGATGCTCTGCTTCAGGGATAAAAGGAACATGAGGTTCAGTCTCAGCAAGTGGTGAAGGCAAGTTCATTTCGGTATCTGCTTATGCTGGTTCATGTGACAAAGATTCATCTTTTAGTTCAGGAGCTGCTGATTTAGTTTTCTTCTTTTTCTTGTCAGATTGTTTCTTTACCATTTTAACTTTCCTCTTTCTTATCAATTTTCTTCCCTTAGCAATTGACTTGATGTGCTTTTTCTTCTGCTTCTGTGCTGTTGTTATGTGTGTTGTAACAGCAGGTTGTGCAGCTTGTCCTGCTTCAGCCATTTGTTCAGTTTCCGCAGGCATTGGAGCATCAGGAACTAATGTATGCTCAGCTGACTTCGCAAGATCCACATGTTCAGTCTCCATTGGCTGTGGCTCTTCTGCTGTACCATATTGCCCTGTAAATTTTGCCTCCAAAACATGCTATTTTGCTTTGATGTCCTTCAAATCCTGCATAATCTCAGTCAAGGCAGAGTTTATCAAAGCAAGCTGTTCTTCAACATTTTTCATTTGATTTTTCCTGACTCTCTTAGGCTTTGGTTTAGGCATAGGCAAGTCAATCTTATCATGCAATCTTTGAAGAAATCCTTTGGTGATGGATTTAGACAGAATTTCTGTCTGTTCCTTGGGGCTTATAGGAATGCTATTTTGTGCAAGAATCTCTTGAATTAAGCATGGAAACATAAGCAAGTGATAGTTAGAGTGATATGGACCAATCTGAACTATCATCCTATAGGCTAGCAAACCAAAATTTATTGGTCGATTGGTGCCTAAGCAATACAAAAATTTTACTCTGTCTTCTCGAACTTGATTTTGATGGAAAGAGGAAAGCCAATTGAACTGTACAATTTTATGCATCACTCTATACTTCTTTCTAAGGTACTGTTGAGCTATACCATCTCTATGATTCTACTCAATGTCTTCTCTACCAGTTAGTTCTTTAATCACTACAGCCATGTTAAATTCCTTATCTAAAGAATGTAAGCTGCCTATAGGAATATCCAGAAAAGTGTTTATGACATTCGGAGAGAATTTCACAAACTTTTCTCTATAATAAACTTTGTGATAATGAAAGCTTTTAGGATCATCAATGATAGTTGAGATATTTGCATAGAATTCTTGGATTAAAGACTTCACAGGGGGTAGGAAATTTGTTACCATACGAGTCCAGTATATAGACTCAAGCAACTCACTTAGGCCATAGGTGTTGAAGTCTGTTAGTTTCACTAGCCTTTCCATCTGTAATCTCCTCTTTGAGTTGTATTTGACAAACTTCTGTCTGATGGCTTCCGTAAGGAGCTTGTTGAACTTTGGTTTTACTTTGTCTTTCATCTTTTTCATTGGAACTTGCTCATCCTCACTCATGACGGGATCAATAGCGATCTCTGCATGTGTTTGTTGCGTTGGAGATGACGGTGCACTGTTGCTCCTGTTGTAACTGGAGTCGCTCTGTTAAGATGAAGAGCTGTTGGATTTTGAGGTCGCAGGTGTGGTCGCCATTGTTAGGGTTTTAGATCTGCAACAATTTTCAGAACAAGAAAAGAGAAGCAAGACGAGGGACAGTGGAGAAACTGTTGAATGGGTATGGAATGAACAGGAGAAGTCCAAAACCGATTCGTAATATACTAGAACAAATTTAAAGAAATTTTGTTTTTAACAAAAAATTAATGTTAATTCCCTTTCCAAAAATTATTTCATAACTGACATTTATGAAAAAATTCAAAATTTGATTCTCATTAGAATAAGGAATTCTAATAGAATTAGGATTCCCGCCACTGAAACTTCTCCCTCTCAATTCAATAATGCTGACATGGTATTTTTGACACATGGACACACAAGAAAATCAAATTTCATATAAGCACAAAAAAGCATCGTATGTTATGAAAAACGTAATAGAAAACAGTTAACAATAATATAACAATAATATCTGAATATCATATGAATCATTCTAAGAAAGCATATTTCAGAGCTGTTCATTTACTTTTATTTTACTTTATCACTTAATCCAATTGAGTGATCAACCTGAGCATGCTTTGTACACATACAAAAGTTAGTCTCAATGTGAATTTTCTAAATAAATACAGTAGTTTTCACATAATATTAAGGTAGCCCTTTTCATTTGAGTGGGTGACCTTAACATATTTCTTAGATACCCTGAGGTTATTTTCAATGATGGCTTTCACACATCATATATTGGTAGCCCTCTCTATATTTTTCATTTTAAATCAGTATCTTATCATTCATTCAAATTTTATATTACAGCTCACACATGCTAATTTAGAAGAAAACTTATGATACTACAGATATAAGTAAAATAACAGCACACAGTGTTTATTTAGATAACTGACAGATGCCTAAGGCTTTTCTTCGATTTTCAAATCTTGTTGTATCTAATGCTTTAGTGAACAAGTCAGCCAATTGTCTATCAGTGGAGATGTATTCAATGTGTATCACCTTAGACTCTACTAATTCCCTTATAAAATGGCATCTTACGTCAATGTGTTTTGTTCTAGAATGCTGAACATGATTTTTGAAAATATTTATAGCATTAGTATTATCACAAAACACAGTTATAGGCTTTTGTTCAATATCATAATCACTCAACATTTGCTTCATTCATAATAGTTGTGTGCAACAACTCCCTACTGTTATGTATTTGGCTTCAGCAGTTGACAAAGAAATAGAATTCTGTTTTTTGCTGTGCCATGAAACTAAGTTAGTACCAAGATAAAAACATCATCTTGAGGTACTTTTTTTGTCATCTGATGATTCTCTTAGCTGTTGACAGATGTGATTCTTTGGGATTTACTTGAAATCTTGCACAAAGTCCTACACTAAAGCACAAATCTGATCTACTTGCTGTGAGGTATAACAGGCTGCCTATAATGCTTCTGTATAAACTTGCATCAATAACTTTTCCTGCATTGTCTTTTGAAAGTTTTAGATTAGTACTGATAGGAGTTTTCATTGGTTTTGATTTCTCAAACCCAAATTTCTTTCAAGATTTTTAGTATATTTTGATTGAGATATGAATATCCCATCATTCATTTGCTTAACCTGCAATCCAAGAAAAAAAATTTAATTCTCCTACCATGCTCATCTCAAACTCTTCCCGCATCAACTTAACAAACTCATTAGTTTTGCTTTTGTTAGTTGATCCGAATACAATGTCATCCATATATATTTGAGCAACAATAAAATAGTTAGATGCATGTTTGATAAACAAAGTTTTATCATTGCTGCCTGTTTTATAACCTCTATTGATCAAAAAATTTGTCAACTTTTCATATCAAGCTTTAGGAGCTTGTTTCAAACTATATAAAGCTTTGTGCAATTTGTACACAAAATCATAATGTTTAGGATCTTCAAAACCCTTAGGCTGTTCAACAAAGACTTCTTCATTAAGATAGCCATTTAAAAATACTGTTTTAACATCCATTTGGTACAACTTAAAATCAAGCAAATAAGCAATTGCAAGTAGTAATTTGATTGACTCAAGTCTAGCTACTGGTGCAAAGGTTTCATCAAAGTCTATGCCTTCTACTTGTGTATACCCTTGTGCAACTAGCCTAGCCTTATTTCTTACTACTTGTCCACTTTCATCAGTTTTTTTTTGAATATCCATTTAGTTCCAATGACGTTTGCATTTTCTGGCCTAGGAACTAATTCCCATACTTCATTTCTTTTAAACTAATTAAGTTCATCTTGCATGGCTTGAATCCAAACATCTTCTTTTAAGGCTTCTTTAACATTTTTTGGTTCAACTAAAGAAACGTAGCATGCAAATCTTACCTGATTTCTTACCTTGCTCCGAGTCTTCATCATGCCATCTAGTGTTCCAATGATAGAACTTGTTGGATGTGCCTTCTGAATCTATGTGGGTGGATCTTTCCCTTCATCTTCATTCCTGATTGAATTTTTGTTCAAATCTGAGTTGTCAATTGTTACAGTTATGGCGGGGGTAACAACAACTGTTTTCTCTTTCATAATAGAGTCATCTTTATTACTGTTGCTGTCTGAATCTGATTTCTCTATATCTTCTATGAAGCTGGTTATGTTTTTCTCTTGTGAATACTTTGCATAATTATCTAGATCATCAAATACTACATTTGCAAATTCTATGACTGCCTCAGTTCTCAGATTGTAAATTCGAAATGCTTTGCTATTTTGTGCATATCCTACAAAGACTCCTTCATCACTCATTGGATCCAATTTTCCTAACTGTTCTATGTCATTTAAGATGCAACACCTGCATCCAAAAACATGAAAATATTTCAAATTCGGTTTTCTACCTTTCAAAATTTCATAAAGTGTCTAGTTAGTGTCAGGTCTAAGAAAAACTCTATTTGAAATATAACAAGCAGTGCTTATTGCTTCAGCCCATAGCCTTTTGATCAACTTTTTGCTATTTAGCATCACTCTAGCCATCTCTTGAAGAGTTCTATTCTTCCTTTCCACAATGCCATTCTGTTAAGAGGTTTTAGGAGTTGAAAATTCATGATCAATTCCATGATATTTACAAAAATCAGCATAGCTAACATTTTCAAACTCCTTGCCATGATCACTTCTTATTATCACAATCCTTCCAATGTTCCTGTTTTGCTCATTCTCAAGCTTAACACAAAGATTCCTGAAAGCTTCAAAAGTGTCAGATTTTTCTTTAATGAAATCAACTCAAGTATATATAGAAAAATCATCCACACAAACAAATATGTATCTCTTACCTGTAACGCTTTCAATTTGCATAGGACCCATAAGATCCATGTGAAGCAAATCAAGTATTTTGGATGTGCTAAGATATGAATTTGATTTGTGTGAATTTCTAATTTGTTTTCCCATTTGACATAGTCCACAAATTTCATTAACTTTGTCATCAAGTTTAGGAACTCCTTTTACAGCACCTAACTTAGTTAATTTAACCAAGTCTTTGTAATTCAAGTGTCCTAATTTTTTATGCCACAATTCTAAATTTGAAATCCTAGCTTGAAATGCAATCTTTACCAAATAACAATTATCCGAAGATCTATTACCTTCTAGAATGCATTTACCAAAATTATCTAAGACCATGCATTTGTTTTGTGTAAAATTAACAATATTCTTGTCATCACATATCTGACTAATACTAATAAGATTAGCTTTCAAACCTTTAACCAACAAGACATTTTGAAAGTTGGGCAGACCTTTGACATTCAAAGTGCCTTTACCAATGATCTTACTGTTTACTCCATCTCCATAGGTGACATTTCCTTCCCTGCATGCTTCAAAATCTGTTAAAAACTGTTTATTTCCAGTCATGTGCCTGGAACAACCATTGTCAAAGTACCACAAATTGTTAGAAGACTGTTTAAGAGCAGTAAGAGCAACATGACATATTGTCTTGTCTTTCTTAACCCACTGCAGTTGTGATTTTGGTAACAGTTTGAACTGTTTTGATCTTTTATGCAAAAGATTCAATAATTTAAAGCATCTAGACCTAATGTGTCCCTTTTTACCACAAAAATAACAAATTGGGATAAATTTTCTTACCTTTTTAGGACTAGATTTGAAAGAACTCAGAGGAGAAACAAATGTTTCATTACTCTTTGAACTAGGACTCGACCTCAAGGAGTTAAGTTCAGAATTTTTACCTGATGTTGAAGCTTTTAGAAAAACTATTTTTGATGAAGATGCAACATTACCTTTTGTATACCCCAATCTATGTTTGTTGGAGTTGTCTCTTCCAAGACTCAAGACCTGATCAAGTTTGGCTGCTCCAATTTTGAGTTGATCAACACACCTCTTGTTTTCAACCAGTTCTGTTGTGATTTTCTCAATATGTGCTATTTTGTCGGTCAAGACATACTCCAGTTCTGTGATATGATTTTCAGCATAAGATTTTTCACATTTCAACACCTCAATCTTTTTTTTCAAGGTTTTGATTTCTTCTTTCTGACTTAGTCATTCACTATAAAGTGCATTGTAAGTTTCTTGCAACTTTTCATAGTATTCGGGACCATCTTCTTCTTCTGAATGATCAACACTGGTTCTGCAATTTTCTGTTATGTCAGACATAACAGCTTTCCTTTTATCAGCTGTAGATGCTGTAAATGCAACAAATTGTTCATGCAATCTTGATCTTCTGAATCCGATTCTGATTCATCACTCCAGGTTGCTGTCAGACCTTTGTTCTTTTTCTTGAGATTAGTACATTTATACTGAATATGCCCATAACCAGAACATTCATAGCACTGAATCTGCCCTTTCTTATCTAGTTGCTTCGATTTCTTCTTGTCATTCTCCTTGTTGAATTTCCTGAACTTGTCTTCATTTGAGTTTGATGGCTTTCCTTGATTCTTTTTCCTGAAATTTCTTTTCATAAACTTGACATAATTTCTTGTTAGAAAAGTAATCTGTTTAGAATCAGTTTCATCAAGCTCATCATTACTTTCTTCATTAGATTTTTCAGTTTTAACATTGAATGCAATGCTTTTCCATTTTTGCTTCCTAGTACTTTGATTAATTTCAAAGTTTTGGAGAATGCCAATCAGTTCATCAACCCTCATCTCATCAGTGTTTTTAACTTCTTTAATGGCTAAAATTTTAGGTTGACATTTATCTGGGACAGACCTAATTATTTTACTAACAATTTCTGCATCAGTGAAAGTTTTTCCAAGCATGTATGCAGAATTTGTGATGTGACATATCTTAGAGTAAAACTCAGAAATTGATTCATTCTCATGCATCATTAAAATTTCAAATTGAGAATTAAGTCTCATCAATTTAGATCTTTTAACCGATGCAGTACCTTCATGTTTTACCTCAAGTATGTCCCATGCTTCTTTGGTCACTTTGCATCTAGAAATCTGTCCAAAATTGTTTAAGTCTACTGCTGCAAAAATTACATGAAGAGCCTTTGAATTCTAGCTGGAACGTCGGTATTCTTCATCAGTACATTCATCCTCAAGTTTGGGTTCGGAATCATCAAAAGCATTCAACTTTGTTGGCAGTGTCCATCCTTTAAGCACACTAGTCCATGCTCTGTCATCAAGAGATTTGATATACATCATCATTCTTACCTTCCAATATGAGTAATTACTATCATCAAGAATAGGTGGTTGTATTCCGGATCCTCCGTTGCAAATAAACTCTATTCTTCCAGATCACTGTGATTGTTTTCTTCACTTGTCCGTCAGTGAACCTGCTCTGATACCAATTGAAAGTTCTGGAAGTATGCAGTTATAAGAAATAAAACAGTAAACTGTAAAGTAAATCGGCACAGGAGGATTTTTATGTGGTTCGGTTATAAAACCTACATCCACGGACAGCTATAGAGCTGCAATTCACTAAGTTCTTGTTTGTACAATCTTTAGGATCTTTTACAGTGCTGACTCACTGTTTACGCCCAAAATATACCGCGGTTATTGTAGTATACATTGAGGTGTCGAATCCACAAGGAGGCCTTTGATAAAAGAGGGTAGTAAAACAAAAATATAAAAGATAATAAAGATATAAAATTTAACTTTGAAGTGATTAGTTCTAAAGAAAATACAATGTTTAATAATTGGAAACAATCGATGATAATTAAGAAGTAAGGCATCGAGAATCACTTATATGTTTTGTAAATCTAATCTCCACTTTGATTTAATAATTATAACTCAATTGAAAGTTTCACATCCCAAACAATCAATCGGAAAATATGTATAGTATAGCATAAATGATAAACACATGTATTTGATATGCATAAACTCTTTACAAGCAATATTTACCAACAACATTCATCCTTACAAGTTATCCAAGAGCGACAATATATCATATGACAATATTGTAGTAAAGGACTAACTCATAAAACGAAACTACCAGTAACAATTATAATTCAACATGAATCACATAAAGAAAGCATGACTGAATTTATATGAAATTGAGAATTATAATTTCTGGATTAAAAAGAAATCACAAGATGAGAAAGAGTTTAACACATAAACAAATATACAATCTTTATAGCCCTTGAGGTAGAATGAAAGTGGAGAAATAGATAAACTACACATACAAGTTCATCTCTAGCCTTACCAAGAGTTCTAGCCTAACTTACAATTCATTCTTATCATTTCTAAAGAGAAAATACAAGAGAGAATTGTAATATACAATTATAAAATGTGAACTCAAATGATTTTTTCTTCCTCCCATTCAATTCCTCAAGTTGTCCTTAAATAGGTGATGAAATGGAACTATTACACCAAACCTCCACCAATTTTTCCACAATGTCGGCCACCAACTTGCAGCTGATTTTTGACCACCAAATGGACCGAATTGGGCTTTGTGGAAAACATGAAAGTTGTAGCATTTTGTCTCAGCTTTCCAGGGCCACTAGATTCATGCAATTTGGACAAGTATTCTCTGAGATATGGCTCAAATACCGGACATGGGTCGGGCTGAGAAACAACTACAATTTGGTTTTGTTGTGTCTCAATTTCGGCCCATCAAATGTTGGATTTGAGCTTTTGATTGTTCTTCAACTTTGTGTAAAATTGAGACATGTTGCTCCAGGTTCAATAATCTCTCCATTTTGATCTATAGATTGAGAGTTGTGTCCATTTTATTAAACTTGAAAAAATGATTTCCATTAATCACAATTTAAGGACAATACTTTATTTCAAGATAAAGACTAAAGAAAATGCAAAAGAAATGAAACAAATGTAAAAGAGGTATAGGCAAAATAATTATGCTAAAATATCATAAAAGCTTTATAATACTCTCCAATTAGCATTAATTATTTATGCTTAAGAGTGTACTTTCATGCATTTATCACTCACTCTCACACACTGACCTAATCTTTGTAAAACAAAATCCCGTCAAGATCTTAAACTCTAGTGACACTGCCCACTCTCTGTCACAGATAACTTAACAATACACTGTTAAATTATACATAACAAACTACGTCTGACGCTGAATTACATAAACACTTAACCCGTAAGTTATCCCAAGTGTCTACTAACTCTCATAGATTTAATTAATAACTCATGTCTGATTTCTACCTCTCATACATGAGTTAAAGACTCAAAGAATCAAATCAATAAAGGCATTCCAATTTGCGTTGAAGCTTTTTCTCTCAAATCTTGGAATGCCGAAACAAAGAACACTCCCCACCAACTAATGAATCTCATCGACCAAGTTATGTAAAAAATAACTTAGTATATATAGTGGGAGGTTTGGACAAAATCTCCTAGAAATCTTGTAAAAATCTAAATCAAAATTACATTAGGATTAGGAGAAATAAAATAGGAAGATATATAATTAAACTCCTAAAGGAATTAGGACACAAATAAATATTCTCCTATTTTAATTAGGATACAAGAAACAATATCTTAATCTAAGAAGATATTTATTATAAATCAAATACTTCCTAAAATATACTTTTAGAAACAGTAAAATAAGAAACAAAATAATAATACTGTTTTATCACAAGTTGAATAAAATTCATCATGTGCATGATACATGCACGTTGACACCAACACAACACATTTTTCCATACTTTTTATTAATAATGAGAAAGAAAATAATTTTATGTTTTCTGATAAAACAAAAAAATACTTTTTTATCTTTTCCAAGTATACCAAAAAAAAAAAGAAAAACGTACAATGAAAATAGATGAGGGAAAAATAACTATATCTTGGAAACGGTTTTGAGTTTTAACAATATCCTAATTTTTTTTAAATTTTTATTATATCTAATTAAATATTAATTTATAAAGTAAGATGTCAAGTTGGTTTCTAGAAAAATGTAGAGTTTAGTTTGTTGAACAAACCAACTTGATAGTCAATGGCTTATTAAACTTGTCAAATATCGCTAATATGTAGACAAACAATTAACATTTCATGCAGTTAATAAATAATTTTAGATGCTTGTCAAAATATTTGTCGATTTATCCTATTATGTCTTTGCATATGAAAAATTATGAATAAATTCGATACTTCAATTTTAAATTTGATTAGAAAATAAAAATAATTAAAACTTAATTAAATAATAAAAATAAATTAAAAATTTGTTAATATTCAAAATAGTCCCTTTTGATTGAGCTATTTTTTACACTTCCCCGTTAAATAAAGAAAGCGACCTTGAAAGTTTGGTTCCCTGCTAGCGAGCAGTTCTTAAACGTGCAGTGCTGCTTAGCAATTAATAAGTACAAAACAGTGGTCAAAGAAAGGGGCGGTAGCTCTGTATGTTTCAACAGATCATACGGAGATTCATGTGCCTTTACAATTAAGTTCTCTTCTGTAATTGGCAAACACAAACAATCAAGCTTCAAGCTCATCGTTATGGTTAGCTTTCAGTAGACTCTTCTAACGTAAATACGTAATAAAGAAAGTCTAGCTAATTAGCTGGCCGTTTCTTATGCTTTCATGAATTCCATCTTTGTCTATGTTGGCACAGCCTTTTGAAATAAAACAAGTTAGCTTCAAATAAATTAATGGAATGGAGTTATCGTATCATCAACATGTCTAGCTAATAATACCCCAAATTATTTATGTTCGATCCGTAGAATTAAAACTTTAAAAGAAAACTATCATTAGTAGTACAAATAAACAAAAAAATTAGAAAAAAAAGCTTTCGGTGCCACTACTTTAAAGAAGTAAAAGAACGATTTGACATATGTTTTAAATCATACTATAAATTATGAGACTAATAATAAGTTTATAAACAATTTACAATGCTTTATAAGGAATAGATTATCGATGCTATAGTACATATCCGATCTAAAACATTAAATTGTTAGGTAATCAAATGTTCAACTTCTTTATAAATCTCAAGAACTCCTTTCAACCATTTAATATATGACTCAATAATCCTTTTGAATGGAACTTTTCGACGGGAGGATATAACACGATACATCACATTAGATGTTCGAGTCTAGCTTTAGGTGTCTAATCCAATAAGAGGGACTTAATGTAGACTATAGAGAGCTCTATTAGGTCAAAAAGTAAATAAACCAGGTTAAGGCTCAGCCATTGAATATGAACTTGTCAGTACTGAGATGATTGAAGTGTCAATTACTGAAACCAACTTGAAAACAATCTAAACTTACCCCACGAAAACGATTCTTGTCTTTGTGTCAGTTTCTGCTCACTGGCTAGGATTTTAAAACAAAAGGTGTTGGAGATTGATTCTTAGCTATCCTGGATGAACTTGGACACACCATTTTGGCCACTTTCGACCAACGAAGTGACCTGATTGAAGAGGAGGTGAGACTGGCTGTTGGTTGGCAATTCTCTTGTACCATGACGTTGCAAATTTAAGCATGAAATGACTAAAGGAGCAACTGCTTGGCCACAATGAGATTTATGGAGATCTCTTCACATGTATCAAGATTGATATGCCCCGACTGGTAACAATATCGACCAACCAAGATGAGTCACTAACATAGTCTCTTTCACTTTTTGATGATCAATGGTCCAGAACGGTATAACATATATAATTGAAAGATATGGGAAACGATAGGACAGATTGGTCCCTTTCGGATGACGGTTATGTGTTATGCCTCATTGAGTCAGAGGTCCAAAACCAACAAAGGCCGAGCTTTGCCATGAAGAGGAGAAAGCTTGTGGTAATGTAGTTGCACAGCTAGCCCATGAATGCTCTATCTCTTCAGGTTTTGCATCTCAACTGATTGGATCAGATGCACAACAGCACAAGTGATCTGTTCAATGATGTGAAGTTTGGAAGCCATAGAGGAGCGTTGCTGTATGGCTCCTAGAATAAATGCAATTAAGGTTATTGCTGTATGGCTCCTAGAATAAATGCAATTAAGGTTATCTGCTGCATCCTGGAGACTTAGAAGAACAATGTGTTCAGATACTAGCTGTAGAATTCAATTGGAAGTGAGAGGATGCTGATATTCCAGGGAAGCTAGCCACATATTCAAAGTGTTAATTAACCAACTTTAATAATTAATGTACAACTGCATGCTTTAATTCTGTTTCAATTTGTACATATGTTATGCTGGGCTTTAATTTGGTTTGTTTCCCTAACGTGCACGGATTATCTGCTGATATGACTTTTTTGATTAATTCTTTTTTCTCATATAAAAGTTAACAATTCAATATTCTGTCAACTATGTTAATGTTAATTGGGCTTGCTTTCACAAATACGTGGACTTGATTTTGGTCAATATTTGCCAACCTAAAAAAAAAAAAAAAAAAACTACCCTTACCAAGTAATTGGATGGACAAGGTAACCTCAATTAGTTGGCAAAAATCCGAAGCCAAAGAGCACCACTAGTTCAAATTCTAGCTTTTTGCTAAAAATACTAAGCAGAATTGTTTCAATGGTACTCAGCTACAAAAGCGTTGAATCACAAGGCCAATAGCAACCCTTGACTCTATCTCTTTATATATAACAGTTTTATCTTGAGATACATCCAGATAAAATTGATATATCTGAAGCAAACGAGAGACACGTTTCACTAAGACAAAGGTGAAAGTTCTGTGAAAAGCTTCCTCAGGTCCTAAGTGGGTATGCTTTAGCTAAATGTTCTGTGATTGAGAATTAATGTTTGTTCAAACTTTTGTTATATAATACATATATGTCACTATTCTAGTTTTATACAAGGAGGAAGATTGTTCCAGGCCAAGCCATACATCAATCAAAGTCATCACAAGGGTCTTTTGTTGTTACATCACCTTTGTCTTCAAAATGTCTCGCTCAATAGAGAGTATGCTTGGCCTTCTCAAAGTTCGTGTTAAGAGAGGCATTAATCTTGCGGTGCGCGATGCTCTTACAAGTGACCCTTACGTTGTCATTAACATGGGAAAACAGGCATGTTGTCTTACTTATCTTTTTTTGTTACATTTACCAATTTACATCTGATTTGAAGCTTTTTACCCAACATTATATTAACTTGTGTCTCAAGAAAGACTTTTGATAGAGAATCTTATAATAATTTCAATGTTATTCCCAAACACCATGTAGTTAAACATGTAGGCCTGAGAAATAAAACTTTTACAATAGATAAGAAATCATCACTTGGAGCATATTGGCAATTTATCAAATTAAGTTCAAGATTTTTTTTTCCCATTTGATATCCAATAAAGAAAAAAAAATAGAAGTTTGAAAATATTTTCCTCTTTGTAGATATTCATATGATTCCTTTTTCTCTTTCATGAATTGTTGCAGAAAATGAAGACTCATGTTATCAATAGTAACTGCAATCCTGTATGGAATTGTGATTTGACTCTTCCAATTAGAGACCTTGGAGATCAAAAAATCCATTTGGTAAGTAAATTAATCTGCTTTTTCGAGCAGGGAAATGATTATTCCATATAAAGAGCTAGGCAAATGATGAGGTTTCCATGCTTGCAGACTGTGTACGACAAGGACACATTTAGTGTGGATGACAAAATGGGAGAAGCAGATATTGACATTAGACCATATATCGAGTGTATACAGATGGGCTTGGAGAACCTCCCAAATGGTTGTGCAATTAAGAAAGTTCAGCCTACCAGGGAAAACTGCCTTGCTGCTGAGAGCGGCATTATTTGGAACAACGGCAAGATTTCTCAGGACATGCGGCTCAAACTGAAAAATGTAGAGAGTGGAGAAGTGGAGATCCGAATTGAATGGATTGATGTGTAACGGTCTGGGACCTCATAGTGGCTTTTAAAATATGTTTCTTGTACGTTTTTGTATGTGTGTGTGTGTGTAGTTTCAAGCTCCAGCTCGATATAGTTCAATGTATTACAATGGATCTTGAAACCATATATATGACATGTGCTCTCGTCTGCCAGTTTGAGTCATAAATCTTCATTAAGTGGCTGGGATCCTCTACTTTTGTATTATTAATTACTACTAATGCAGTATCTATCAATGTATGTTTCGAACATCTTTACAAATCCATCATTTGCAAGCATGAACTCCACTTAAAAGACCTAACTAGTACCTTGTGATGCAAGTCATTCAAGCAACATCGATCCAGGTTAAGAATGGTGACTTAAGAATTAATGATTTTCCTAATGCCATTTTCCATTACATCCTTTATTTCTCCCCAGATAATATAGTATAATGTATGCATTCGTTACTATTGACTTTTCCAACTTCAAAATTGTTCATAAGTGTGTAGGGATTTCTTGAAATGATGAATGTTCCCCAGTGATTTTCATGTATAAAGAAAACAAATAGAAACTAATATTCTAAATGACTTCGTGAAAGTATATAGATGAATGTCTTTCCTGTCGATTGAGTTCATGGAGCTATGAATTTGTAATTTTGCCAATAACAAGGTAGCTAAGAAGTCAGTAGTAGCTCCTCATCCTTAACTTGAGGGAAACAGAGAGCTTAAAGAAAAACATTTCACATTATTCATTTCAAATGGGTCTTGAAAATTTAGGGGCAAGTTCTAGAGGGTAAAATCATTGTGCAGAGATACCATGAAGTTTCTGGTAATAAACCTTGATTATAGGCTCATGTTTAGCACATAATCTTTGCATTTGTACTCTGTAAATAACTATACTTTGTTTTTGTTTATTTGATTTTATTGTCCTCAATTATAGGACTTGGCTTTAGCTTGTAACTTGTATATAATCACCTGGCAATAGAGAGTGAAATATAATTCAACATCAATCTTTGACTATTCTTTATGGTTATCAGAGCCATCTTGATAAAAGCAAAAGCAAGAAAGCCCAGCTTATCTATGTCTTCTATCTTCCTTGTCTTTTCTTATCTAAAATATGTCTGAAAATTCTTCAAACCCATCCACGAAGAACCAAGCCATCATCGCAGTTGGATCCAACTCTCTCTTCTATTTTGTTTATCTAAATGTTTCTACACAAATACCTCTCAAACCCTCTAGAGGTGGAAAATATGCTATATGAAGATCTCTCTTCACTGATCTTCTTTTTGGATACTATCTGTTGGGCTATCTTGATGGGACCACATTATGCCCACCTAAAAAATACAAACGCCAAACTCTATTGAAATCATTTCTAATCCTGATTATCATTTTTGGCAATGTCAAGATCTTCTGATCCTTCATGGAATTCGGCCATCTATTACTAGTCAAGTGGCTCCTTCAAGTTCTTGATGTAAAACTTCTGCTGAAGCAGGGGAGAAGTTGGAGAACTCTGATGCCAACAAATCTTGTTCTCGTAAGGTAAATCTTCTTGATACCATAATGAATTTAAATGGAGGACAAATCCAGTGGTGAATATCTTCAATCTCTCAAAAGTGTTATTGATGATCTTGCCTTGGTTGGTCACGAGTTGAGCGATGAAGAAATCATACTCTATACGCTTAATAGCCTAGGGGCTGGATTCAAGAAGCTGAAAGCTGTTGGGTATGCAATGCAAACTCAGAACAGAATTTGGGAGAAAATTAACTTGTATTAACAGAGAAAATTCAATATACAAGATTTACACAAAAACTCCCCTAAAATAATCCTGAAGCTCTCCTGGCTCTCTCACTTCTAAACTCTCTGGTTTAGTTCCTCTCTGGGATGATCACAACTTTGCAGGACGTCCTCTATTTATAGAGGAGTCTGCATTACATTGTCAATAAGGTAAGTGAGGTGGGTCACCTAACCTTGCCTACCCTTAGACTTTCCTTTGGTTGGTCACCTACCTCACCAAGGGAGGTGCCAACCTTTGACACAATCACACATGGGAGGAAGACTTTCAACAATTCTCCCCCTTCATCCCATGTGAAAGGGAATAAGTATAAAAGTAATCAGACAGCTTCTAGTCTAACTATTTCTCTGCATAGTTCTAGCTTATCTCTTGTGACTACCTTTGTTAACATGTCGGCTGGATTCTCTTTAGTATGGATCTTCACTAGTTTCAACAGTTGCTTGTCCATCACCTCGCGTATCCAATGATAGCGAATGTCGATATGCTTCGTTCGAGAATGGTACACTGAATTCTTGCTCAAATCCAGAGCACTTTGACTGTCACAGTGTACTTTGTACTCCTTTTGCTCAATCCCAAGTTCTTAGAGAAACCGCTTCAGCCACAACATTTCTTTTCCAGCTTTCGCTGCGGCAATGTATTCTGCCTCTGTCGTGGATAGCGCAACACACTTCTGTAGTCTTGACTGCCACGATACAGCTCCCCCTGCAAAAGTGTAAACAAAACCTGATGTAGATTTCTTACTGTCAGGATCTCTGGCCATATCTGAATCTGTATAGCCTTCCAAGATTGGATCAGCTCCCCCGTAACATAAGCATATCTTCGAAATACCTTTAAGGTATCTGAGAATCCACTTGACTGCCTCCCAATGTTCTTTCCCTTGTTTGGAAAGAAATCTACTCACGACTCCTACAACATGAGCAATAACTGGCTTTGTACACACCATGGCATACATCAAACTTCTTACAGCAGACGAATAGGGCACTGATGCCATGTCCTCTATCTCTTTCTTGGATGAGGGACATGATCTCTTGCTCAGCTTGAAATGATTAGCCAGTGGTACACTAACTGGCTTGGCACCGTCCATGTCGAACCTTTGAATCACCCGTTCAACATAGTTCTCCTGAGACAGCCATAATTTCTTATGTTTCCTGTCTCGACGAATGTGCATCCCCAAGATTTGCTGAGCTGGTCCCAAGTCCTTCATATCAAAGGTTTTTGAAAGTTCCTTCTTCAGCTGCTTTATTTTTGTTGCATCCTTCCCGACGATCAACATGTCGTCCACATATAACATTAATGCAACAAAGTCTCCACCTGGAAGTTTATAGAAGTAGACACACTGGTCTGCAGCGGTTCTTTTATACCCATGACTCACCATGAAAGAGTCAAACTTCTTGTACCATTGCCTTGGTGCTTATTTGAGGCCATACAAGCTCTTTTTGAGCTTGCACACGAGGTGTTCTTTTTCTTGAACCTCGAATCCTTTTGGCTGCTCCATGTAGATTTCTTCATGCAAGTCTCCATGAAGAAATGTTGTCTTCGCATCCATCTGTTCAAGCTCCAAATCAAGACTTGCGGTCAATCCGAGGATGATGCGGATTGAGGACTTTTTACTACCAGTGAGAAGATTTCATCGAAGTCAATTCCTTTATGCTGAAGGAATCCTTTTACCACCAATCGGGCTTTGTGCTTCATCACCTTTCATGTTCCATCTTTCTTGAGCTTGAATACCCACTTGTTCTTCAGTGCCTTCTTTCCATCTGGGAGCTCTACCAGTTCATAAGTTTTGTTCTTCTCTAGAGAATTCATCTCATCTCGCATCGCATGCAGCCATCGTTCTTTGTCTGGATGAGATAAAGCTTCATGAAAGCTTTCTGGCTCCCCCTCATCAGTAAGCAGTGTATACTATGATTCCGGATATCTCCTCGACGGAATCCGACCTCGCTCAGATCGTCGTAGTTGAGGTTCTTCATTTCTAGGAGGTACAGCAGCTTCTATAGGTGATTGTGGCTCCCCCGGCTCAACAATCTCTTCATTTTCCTCCTCTTGATCTGCTTCTGGAACTTCTTCTGGTACCTCGTCATTTCCTGTAGCATTTGGTGTTGAATTTGCAACAATATCTGGGGCACTGCTAGTGGGATTTGTAGATATTGTTGTCTTTTTAGCGTCTTCATATGTTTGGTCTTCGTGAAACACCACATCTCTACTGCGGATGACTTTCTTTTCTTTGGGATCCCATAATTTGTATCCGAATTCTTCATCTCCATAACCGATGAAGATACATGGAACATTTCTTGTATCGAGCTTCTGTCTGAGCTCCTTGGATACATGTACGAAGGCTAAACAACCAAACACTTTTAAATGATTATAGGAGGGCTTTTTATTAGACCATACCTTTTCTGGAATCTCGAAGTTCAGTGGCACTGATGGTGTTCTATTAATTAGATAACAGGCGGTACGAACTGCCTCCCTCCAAAATGGCTTGGGTAACTTAGCCAATCTGAGCATGCTCCTGACTCGTTCCATGATGGTTAGATTCATCCTCTCGGCCACTCCATTGTGCTGTGGTGTGCGTGGGATCGTTCTTTCATGACGGATACCGTATCTCCGATAGTAAGCATTGAACTCTCTGGAGGTATACTCGCCTCCATTATCTGACCAGAGGCATTTTAATTTTTTACCCGTTTCACGTTCTACCATGGCGTGAAACTCCTTGAACTTCTCCAGAACTTCATCCTTCGTCCTGAGGAAATACACCTACACTTTCTGAGATACATCATCAATGAAGGTCAAGAAATACCTTTTACCGCCTAGACTTTCCACTTCGAGAGGTCCACATACATCATTGTGTACTAGCTCCAACAACTTTGATTTCTTCACTGATGAGGAGCTGAATCACACCCTCCGTTGTTTCCCGTACAAATAATAGTCACAAGGATGAGACGCTGCATCCTTGAAAACAGTGATCAGCTTCTTTTTCTGAAGGGTTGATAAACCTTTCTCACCCATGTGACCGAGCTTTTTATGCCACAAATCCAGAGGTACCATGTGCTCTGCTACATGGAGGCTCTCTCCGTTTATCTTTACATGGGTTCTGTAAAGATTATAACATAATTTACCTCCAGTAACCACCATGACCCTCTTCAACATTTTTCATGTACCATTGGTGAAACAGTTATCACAGCCTTGCTGATCAAAGGCTTTTACCGAGAGCAAGTTGAGTCGAAGACCTGGCACATAACGAACGTCCTTCAAAGTCATTGTACATTCGACGTTCGTTTGGAATTGAACATCACCAATTCTCATAATTTTGGCGGTGCTGTTATTTCCTATTTTCACTATCCCAAAGTCTCCTGCTTTGTACGTGGTGAAGATCTGTTTGCAAGGAGTGACGTGACAGGAAGCTGCTGTGTCAATTACCCATTCTACTCCTTGGTCTGCTATGTGGAAGCACGTCTCTTCTGCACAAATGGTCACATCTTCTACCACTGTAACTCGTGGCTCTTCATTACTATGTGCCTGTGAACTCTCCTGGTTCTGCTTCTGAAGACTGCGACAATTTTTCTTCATGTGACCCTCTTTGCCATAGTGATAGCATTTGTAGGTGGGTCTCCGCCCATCTGTTGACCTGCCCCTTCTGTTTGTCGATCTACCTCTGCTTTTGCTTCTACCTCTTCTCCAGTCTTCACCTCGAGACTGTCTTCCTCGATTCTCCATGATATAGGCTTCATCTTGACTAGCACCTACATCTTTTCTTGTTGCCTCCTCATTCATCAAGGCATCCTTAACCATTGATAAGGTAAGTTTGCCTCCGGGTGCTGAATTACTGATAGAGACCACTAACGTCTACCATAAATCTGGAAGGGAACTGAGAAGTAGAAGGGCTTGTTCTTCATCTCCAAGCTGTAACTCGACTGCTGTCAACTGATTCACCAAGTTCTGAAACTCACTTGTATGTTTTGCTACAGGAGTTTCACTTCGCAACTTCAAGTTTACAAGCCGTCTCATTAGGATGGCTTTGTTCCGTGTTGACTTGGCTTGATACATACTTTCTAATTTTGTCCATAGAGAATATGCATCTGTTTCCTTGGCTACATGGTGGAAGACACTGTGGTCGATCCATTGTTTGATTTGACCGATGCATTTTCTATTAATTTTCTTCCACTCTGCCTCTTTTTCTGTCTCAGGTCTCTGCCCTTGAAATTCTATAGGATTATATAGATCCTTACAACTAAGGAGATCCTCCATCCTGGGCCTCCATAGTGTGTAATTGGTAGCAGTCAATTTAATCATACCTCCGGATGATTCCTTCATTTTAGAATAATTAATTCACTAAAATGGAAATTGAATTTCAAAAATTCGAGCCCACCGTTACGTCTGGAACAGTAAAAAATGGTGGAATAACCTCTTCCGGGGCTCAAAAATTCTTTTTATGCAATAAATACTAAGCTTGGAAACCTTAAGGACTAAACTAAATTTCCTAAGGGCTAAACTGAAATTTCAGAAGCTGAAGGGGGCATAATGTTAATAATCAGAATTACAGGGGCCAAACTGAAATTTCCTAAGGATTGAAATGTAAATTTTAGAAATTCAGGGGGTCATAAATGATTACCCAGAAATACAGGGGCTAAACTGTAATTTCAGAAAGATATGCTGACGTGGCAGAGGCTGGACACGTGTCTCTGACGTGGCCTACTGATGTGGCCTTGATGACGTGGCTCTACTGAATTGGCAAAAGTGCGCTGACGTGGCGGATTGCGTGGCGCTGACGTGGGTCGTCTTCTTTCTTGAGACGCGCGTGTGGCGCGTGAGGCGAGTTAAGTCCACTCGCAGTGCAGGCTGGTGGCGCGTGCGGCTTCTCTGGACGTCAGATTGATCGCCGAAAAATTACAGAATGATCAGCACGACGTCACGAACACACAAAACACTTCAAATTCGGAATTCGAACACTTTCCGAAAAATCGAAATTTTCCAGAAACAGGGGACGAATTTTCTCTGAATTTTTTCTCTCTGTTCTGACGTTCCAGGAGCTCAACGAGGCTCTGATACCATTTGTTGGGTATGCAATGCAAACTCAGAACAGAATTTGGGAGAAAATTAACTTGTATTAACAGAGAAAATTCAATATACAAGATTTACACAAAAACTCCCCTAAAATAATCCTGAAGCTCTCCTGGCTCTCTCACTTCTAAACTCTCTGGTTTAGTTCCTCTCTGGGATGATCACAACTTTGCAGGACGTCCTCTATTTATAGAGGAGTCTGCATTACATTGTCAATGGGGTAGGTGAGGTTGGTCACCTAACCTTGCCTACCCCTAGACTTTCCTTTGGTTGGTCACCTACCTTACCAAGGGAGGTGCCAACCTTTGACACAATCACACATGGGAGGAAGACTTTCAACAAAAGCAGCCATCTGTGCGCATGAGACATCAATATCCTTTAAGCCTTAAGGAGCTGACTGAAAAACTTACTAATCATGAAAGTTTCTTCAATCGAGAAGTCGTCAGAAAGGGAAACACCACCATTATGGCTCAGTTCAATCAAAAGACTGATCATAATAGGGGCAAAGGAGGACAACGACATCAATTTGGCAACAAGGGACATAGATCAAATTATGAAAATAGTGGCTATCAAGGAAATATGTCATTTAATCAGAGCCAACAACGAAATGGTTCTCACCAAGGCAACTTTTCACAAGGCCATAATTTCTCCTATCCAAATTCCATTTCTAGGAATTTCAACATTGGCACCATCCATCAGCAAAATTGGGGTCCCAATAATCCAAGAAAAAAAATGTGATATGTTCCTATTGTAACAAACCTGGACATATTGCCCGAAATTGTCTATCTCACCCTCCGCAGTCAAATTGGCCACAGGCCAATTTCACGACCAGTGAGCCGCAACAAAACAACAGTTGGATGGTCGATTCTAGTGCATCTCACCATATAAAATCTGACCTGCAAAATCTCTTTGTGCACTCTGAATATGACGTTAATGAAGGTATAATGATCGGAGATGGCAATGATATACCCATATCTTGTTATGCACAGCGGAAGCGATAACCAATAGAACAACTAAGTGCACAACCACAAACTATACTAGATAATAGAATATAATAGCAACTAAAGAGGCAACCAATCAACCACAATGTAGAAATAGAAATAACACCAATATTTAACGAGGTTCGGTATGAATACCTACGTCCTCGGGCGCCGCTGAAGAAACTTTCTACTATCTTCAAAGAGAACTACAAACTTTTGAGCCACAATACAAATATCACAACTATTGGGCCAAACTGTAATTACCTGAATAGTTGGGCCAAACTGTAATTACCTAAACAATTGGGCAATACTACAAATACCCAAAACAAAGGAGAAAAAAGTAAATATTACAAACTTTAAGGTCCTTAATGAAAGGCTCTTAAACTATGAGGTCTTATAGGTGAGACCTTACAAATAGAGGGGGTAGAGAAGAATTTCCAATGGGACACAAAACTTCTCCCATATGGCCTCCTTTTATAAGCCCATATGAGACTCATGCTTTGTAACTTAACCAATGTGGGATTTCTCTCCCACTTGCATATGAGCCACACTTAACAAATCTCCACCTTGGCGAATATGCTAACCCACCACAAATTTCTTCTTTTTCCCACATTCTCTATCACAACTACAACGCCTCCAAATGCGCCCACTGGCGCAGTCAAACTCGCACAATGTTGATCAAGTCCAAACAATGACTGAACTTGATCGCTGTCACAATCTTAGTCAACATATCTGCGGGATTCTCAACAGTCTCAATCTTTTGAAGTAAGATTCTCCCTTCATCAATAATCTCCCGCACAAAATGATACCGAACATCAATATGCTTCGTATGAACATGGAACACTGGATTCTTCGCTAAGTGGATAGCACTCTGACTGTCAGAATAAAGAGCGATCTTCTTTTGCCCAATTCCCAATTCATCCAACAGTCCCTGTAACCAAATAGCTTCCTTCACAGCCTCTGTCATTGCCATATACTCTGCCTCTGTAGTAGACAAAGCCACTGTAGACTGTAAAGTAGACTTCCAACTCACTGGTGCTCTTGCAAGAGTAAACACATAACCAGTTGTCGACCGACGTTTATCCAAATCACCAGCATAATCTGAATCAACATAACCAATAGCATACTGACCACATGTATCATCCCTCTCAAAGACTAAGCCAACATCTACAGTTCTCAACAAATACCGTAGAATCTATTTCACTGCTTGCCAATGTCCTTTACCAGGATCATGCATATTCCTGCTCACAACTCCAACTGCATGTGAAATGTCAGGTCTCGTACACACCATAGCATACATCAAGCTACCAACTACATTAGCATATGGAACTCGAGACATATACTCTCGTTCCTCATCTGTACTAGGAGATAAAGATGCACTCAGCTTCATATGAGGAGCAAGTGGGGTACTTACAGGTTTTGACTGTCAAACTACTGTAATACCTTCTTCAGATACTACTTCTGAGTCAAACAAATCTTGCTTCTCCCTCTATCTCTACTAATCTCCATGCCTAGTATCTTCTTAGCTTCTCCCAAATCTTTCTTCTCAAACTCTCGATTCAACTGAGTCTTCAACTTTGCAATTTCTTCAACATTCGTCGAATCTATCAACATATCATCAACATACAAGAGTAGATAAATGAAAGAACCATCATGTAGCCTCCGAAAATACACACAATTATCAAATTTTGCTTCTTGTGTACCTCTGACCCATCATAAACCGATCAAATCGCTTATACCACTGTCTGGGAGATTGCTTTAAACCATAAAGCGATCTTTTTAGTTTGCAAACCAAATTTTCCTTACAAGCAATTTTGAATCCCTCTGGCTGAGTCATATAGATTTCCTCTTCCAAGTCACCATGTAAAAATGCAGTTTTTACATCAAGTTGAACTAGTTCCATATTCATCTGAGCTACAAAGGCCAACAAAATTCTAATGGAAGAATGTTTCACAACTGGAGAAAATACCTCATTGTAGTCAATTCCTTCCCTCTGAGCGTAGCCTTTAGCCACCAACCGTGCCTTGTAGCGGATGTCATTCTTGTCAGGAAATCCATCTTTCTTTGCATATACCCATTTGCACCCAATTACCTTTTTACCCTTCGGTAGTTGAGCTAGCTCCCAAGTTTCATTCTTCTGAAGAGACTGCATCTCTTCGCTCATAGCTGTCTTCCACTTATCAACTTCAGAGCATCTGACTGCCTCTCTATAAGTGGAAGGAACATTAGCATCTACAATTGGAAGTGCATAGGCCACCATATCAACAAATCGAGCAGGTCTGTGAATCTCACGTCTTGGCCTATTAACTGCAATAGATTCTTGTTGCTGTTGAGGTTCCTGAGTAGAACCCTCTCCATCATCTCTCAAATCTCGCTCTGTCATAGGAGTACCATTATCTGTCTCAATAGATCTAACTGGGTTCAATATCGTTGTTTCAAACTCCACCTGCTGCTGAATATGCTCCACCTGCTATGAAGTACCATTCACCTTTGTCTGGTTTTCTGATTTCCTCAACATTGAAGACTCATCAAATGTCACATCTCTGCTGGATATAATTTTCCTCGAACTAGGACACCAAAGATGATATCCTTTTACTCCTGAAGTAAATCCTAAGAAAATTGCTTTCTTGGCTCTAGGATCCAGCTTAGATTCTTTCACATGATAATATGTTGGAGAACAAAAAACATGTAAAGAATCATAATCAGAAACAGGTTGTCTAGACCATACCTCCAATGGAGTTCTATCACCAATAGCAGCTGAAGGTAGACGATTAATGAGATGACACGCATAAGTCACAGCCTCAGCCCAAAATTCTTTGCCTAACCCAGCATTGGACAACATACACCGAACTTTCTCCAGCAATGTCCGGTTTATGCGTTCTGCCACCCCATTCTGCTGCGGTGTACCTCTAACAGTAAAGTGACGTACAATACCCTCATCATGACACAATTTAAAAAACTGATCACTGCAATACTCACCACCATTATCTATTCTGAGATGCTTGATCTTCTTACCAGTTTGTGTCTCAATCCTTTTTTTCCATTTAAGGAAAACACCAAGTACATCATCTTTTGATTTCAAACAGTACACCTAAGTTCTTCTGAAAAAGTCATCAACAAAAGTAACAAAGTAGTGCCTACCTCTCATAGATGCGGTTTTAGTAGGTCCCCACACATCTGAGTGAACATAATCAAGAATACCCTTAGTATTATGAATAGCGGTGCCAAATTTCACTATCTTTTGCTTTCCCATAACACAATGCTCACAGAAATCCAGCTTGCAGGTCTTTGCAGCTTTCAATAAGCCTCGCTTTACCAAACTGAATAAGGCTTTCTCACCTGCATGTCCCAAACGCATATGTCATAGTCTCGTGATCTCTGAATCTGCATCATTATTAGAAACCATAGCAGTTGATCCAATGAACGTATTACCATTATAGTAATACAAGTTGTTCCTCCTAGTGCCTTTCAATACCACAAGAGCACCTGAAGTGACCCTCAGAATACCATCTCGAATAGATATACCACAGCCTTTAGATTCTAAGGCTCCCAAAGAGATGAGATTCTTCTTCAATTTCGGTACATACCGAACATCTGTCAGAACTCTAGTCAGTCCATCATGATTCCTCAAACAGATCGAACCTATCCCAGCAGTATGGCAAATATCATCATTGCCCATATACACAACTCCACAATCAAGTTCCTCAAACTGAAAGAACCAATCCCGATATGGACACATATGATAAGTACAACCCGAATCCATAATCTACTCATCAGAACCAAAAGTGGATGGATGACCAACTAGACATATATCCGACTCACTATCATCCTCACGCTCAATAACACATGCATCAGAAACAGCCTTGCCCTTATCTTTCTTTTTCAACTTAGGACAATCTTTCTTTCAATGCCCTTTGTCACGACAAAAGGCACACTCATCTTTTCCTAATCTACCGCTCGACCAAGATTTTCCCCTTTTTCCTGGTTTCCTACTTTGACTACGCCCTCTCACTGTCAATGCATCTACTGACTCATCCCTATGTTCCCTTTGATCTTTCTTACGAATTTCATAATTCAACAAAGCAGAACATACTTCTTCAAAAGACAGTTTATCTTTCCCATGGATAAGAGTAATGCACAAATGATCTAATTCATCCGGAAGTGAGCCAATCAATAGCATAACCTTAATTTCATCTTTGAAGGTTTCATCTAAGTTTAATAAATCAGCAATTAACTTATTAAACTCATCAATATGAGAACTGATGCTCGTACCTGGTTTCAACTAGAGACGGAACAATCTTTTCAATAGATACAGCCGATTCTCATTGCTTTTCTTCATATATTTGTTTTCCAGCGCCTTCCACAGTTTGCTTGCAGATGTCTCTTTCATGAACGGATACTTCTGTTCTCTACACAAGCAAGAGCGAATCAACCCATAAGCTTTTATATTCAGCCTGTCCCAATCTCTTGCACTAATATCTTCTGGTTTTGTTTCTTCTAGAACAATATCCAAATCTTGCTGATACAACCCGTCCAACACCTCATTCTGCCATAAGCCGAAATTATTTCAGCCATCAAATTTTTCAACATCTATTTTTGCATTTGTCACAGTCACTATCTTCTTAGGTACAGTTGACGATGAAGCCATTACTACCTCTCATAAATAAGCTCGATACACAAATCACCAATAACCAAGCTCCAACAAACTATTATATTCAATAACTAGCAATCCAAAATCAATAGCCCAGAACAGTAGTAAGTGCTTCAATGAAATAGCCACTAACTACCCAAAACCTTCAGCTCTGATACCAATTGTTATGCACAGCGGAAGTGATAATCAACAGAACAACTAAGTGCACAACCACAAACTATGCTAGATAATAGAATATAATAGTAACTAAAGAGGCAACCAATCAACCACAATGCAGAAATAGAAATAACACCAAGATTTAACGAGGTTCGGTATAAATACCTACGTCCTCGAGCGCCGCTGAAGAAACTTTCTACTATCTTCAAAGAGAACTACAAACTTTTGAGCCACAATACAAATACCACAACTATTGGGTCAAACTGTAATTATCCGAATAGTTGGGCCAAACTATAATTACCCAAACAATTGGGTAATACTACAACTACCCAAAACAAAGGGAGAAAAAGCAAATGTTATAAATTTTAAGGTCCTTAATGAAATGTCCTTAAACTATGAGGTCTTATAGGTGAGACCTTACAAATAGAGGGGGTAGAGGAGAATTTCCAATGGGACACATAACTTCTCCCATATGGCCTCCTTTTATAAGCCCATATGAGACTTATGCTTTGTAACTTAACCAATGTGGGATCTCTCTCCCACTTGCATGTGAGCCACACTCAACATATCTCACATTGGTTCCACTTCACTTTCTTCACTTACAGCCACTTTTAAACTTGATATTGTTTTGTGTGCTCCTCTAATCAAGAAAAATTTGTTGTCTATATCTCAGATTTGTAAACAAAATAATACTTTAATTGAGTTCTTTCCCAACTCGTTTCTTGTGAAGGATTTGAGCATGGGGGCATCCTTTTTGCGCGGCCAAGGTAATGGAAATATTTATGCGTGGCCATCAACAAATTTCATGTCTTCTCCAGTTGCTTTAGTTGCCAATGCAGTTTCCTTTGAGTCATGGCATCGTTGTCTCGATCATCCTTCTAGTATTTATTCAAAAAAAGTTAGTCATTAGTCAACATCTCCCTGTTTCATCAGTGTTTCTATGAATCATTGTGACTCATGCCTTTGTAATAAGAGTCATAAACTTTCTTTTGGAATATCTTCAATTTCATGCAGTCGCCCTCTTAAAGTTAATTTACACTGATGTTTGAGAACCTATACAGTTCGATTCCATTTTTTTATAATTTTAGTTATTTTGTTATTTTTTGTGGATTATTTTTCCAAATACACATGGTTTTATCTGCTTCAATAAAAATCCGAGGTTCCAACAATTTTTGAACGCTACAAGAAAATTGTTGAAAACTACTTTGTTACAATCATAAAAACTATTTATTCGGATGACGGTGGTGAATATCGAAGTTTGGGACATCTTCTCTCTAAATTTGGTATTCAACACCTAACCTCCCCACCATATACTCATGATCGTGTTGTCACTGCCAAAAGAAAACATCACCATATCTGTGAAATCGATCTCACTTTGCTTCATCAAGCCTCATTGCCACTTCGTTTTTGGTCCATAGCTTTTAACACTGCTGTGTATTTAATTAACCGTATGTCAACACAAGTGTTAAACTTCTTGTCCCTATTTGAAAATTTTTTTCACACATCACCTAATTTTCTTAAATTAAGATTCGTTGGCAGTTTGTGCTATCCATGGCTTAAACCATATACTTCCAATAAATTAGAACCTCAGTCCAGGCCATGTGTATTCCCTGCTTAATTCTCTTCAACATAATTCATATCATTGTTTTGATCCACAACCTTGCAAAATCTTCATATCACGGCATGTGGTTTTTGTAGAATCATGTTTTCCATTTATGAGAATCTCCTTAAATGATACTTGAAGTAATTCTCATTTAGCTTCCATGCGGTCAAGACCAACTTCTCTTCTCAACTATTTTCTCTTACAGATTCAGATTCATTTTGTTCTTTACCTTCCAATAATGAGTCCACTTGCCAATTATGTCCAGCGAACCTTCCAACTCATGATATTGTTCCCATTCAAAAGATTCCCACACATCTATCACATCCTACCAATTCTAGAATTTCTTCCCTTCCAAATCACAAATAAATTCCTTAACAGATTTTCCTAATTCCTTCAACTCTCTAGCTAGTAGCAACTCACAAATAATGCCGTCTACTCACTTTTGGCTTCACGGATTGCTCTCATGCAAAACTTTTTACAGGTACATACTTCTTCAATTTCTTCACCTTCTCATAAGTCCACATCATCTAAATCTACCCTTCTTACTTCCTCTCCATCCCAAATTGTTACCCGATCCAAAAATAATATATTCAAGTCAAAATTTTTTTTTGACTCACATCTACTGAAGCTGCGTTCAAAGCTGTTGCTGATGCCATTTTTGAGCTTGCCTAGGTAAAAAATCTTCTTTTAGAAGTTGTAATCCTACCAACTCTGCCACCAACAATATATTGTGATAACATAGGTGCCATGCATCTCTCTGCCCATCCTGTGTTTCATTCAAAAATAAAACATGTTGCTATTGACTTTCATTTAGTGAGAGATCAAGTTTCCAAAGGTCAACTTTGCATATCTCATGTTCATACGGCTGACCAATTGGTGGATTCTCTTACCAAAGCTCTTCCTTATATAACATTTCAGGATCATCAATTCAAGATTGGATTCCGTGATGGATGATCAATCTTGCAGGGCCATAGTAAACCTTGATTATAGGCTCATGTTTAGCATCTAATCTTTGCAATCATATGCTGTAAAACAGTTGTACGTATTCTGTTTCTATTTGTTTGATTTTGTTCTCCTCAATTATAGGAATTGGCTTCAGCTTGTAACTTGTGTATAATCACGTTGAAATAGATAGTAAAATATAATTTAGCATCAATCTTTGAATACTAGTCGCACAAGTAATAAAGTGATAGGTAGATATCGTTCCTATGAGGATTGATTCTAATTGAATTTGTTATTCAAAAGCAACAACAGAATAAATGGGGGGGTTTTGTTGATAGATTAATTAAATAAAATATTAATGTAAATGCACAATAACACAACACAAAGTAAAATGGAGTGAAAAATCAATGAGAGACACTTGGTTAAGGGTTCTTTCTCTGCCACAAGATATAAATTTGTGAATTAACATAGAATTGTAATCCAATTACAGCATTGAAGTTATCAACCGTAGATAACAACAAGCTCTGTTATCCCAATCTTTCCTTACTTTGTTGTTAAATAAAACAAGCTCTTTATTTAATCTCTATCCATTAAACAACCTAGAACAAGCTCTCTAAGTTTAATTCAATGGAAGCATTACGATAAGAAAGACAGGTTGATCTAAGCAATAATCACACAGGTCGGATTATTTAACCTAGGTTGTATTTTCCAATTGCAATCTTTGATCACAATTTTGCTACTAATGATTGGAAATTCAAGACAATTACGGATCAAGATTTCTAATCTAGCAATAGACAACAACCAGATTATATTCAGTTGGCCATTCCAAATACAATTAGCAAGCAATCATAAGCATTAGATATGGGAAAATACAAGCAACTTCAATTAGAGAATTGGATAACAACTTCTTACACAATCAACTCACAAAAACCATATCAAGGGCTTTGAAATCACCCTCAACCAATTCAGATTCAAGTACACATGTTCAAAAACGTGATAAATACAATACAACATATAAATTTTCCAAAAAATGAAAGGGAAGGGAAAAATTTAGCAATTCTGATTAAATCTCTTTGAATTATAGTTCTTCCTCTTTCCAAGCTTTCTTTCTCCTTCAAGAACTCCAAAAGATGAGAGAATTCCAGAGCTGCAGCCTCCAAGTCGTTTCCCCCTCTTCAAGTTATGAAAATAAAACCCTAAAATATGTTTATATACTCTGCTACAGTAACTTGCTACAGTGCCCCGTATTTAATAACATGCTACAGTGATATGTGGAATTACAAATATACACTTTTCATACCATTTTTATCATAACTTTTGGTACACTACATAAATTCGTGAACTGTACATTTTTCCAGAAAATAGACTTCGAGAGCTTTTCAATCGTATATAGTATGTTATCCGGTTAATTGTATATTGATACAATCAACTCCGAGAAATTGGTTGATTAGCAGAGGTGAAAATGAAGGGTTTTACTTCATTTTTGTGCAAGTTGCTCCAAAACTCCTACAAACATCAAAACCACACAAAAACATAAAAATACCAAAGAATATAGCAAAGAAACATGGACAAATTGATATGAAAGTAATACATAAATAGACACCTATCAAATTCCCCCACACTTAGACTTTGCTAGTCCTCGAGCAACTACAACGATATGAAAACAAAACTAAATTTAAACAGAATCAAAGAAAAAATTAAAACACACATGTTTTAACTTGCAAATAGGCCTCAAAGATTGTACTTAATTATAACCTAAGGAAAACTTCAAAACAATGAACTTGATCAAGAATCTCATTACAAAGATTAGTTTCGCTCTACTTCAATTCCTCCAGTGTGTGTGTGTAGAGCCATTCTCACCTAATAATTTATAACCCGGATGAGTTTATGCATAAAAATGAATCATATTTAATAGTGAAGATGTGTGTATAAATGAACTCCATAGGCCTGCTTTTCAAGTCACTCTCCACTAATGTAGACATGCACAACACCAAGGATCAAGTAGGACTTTATTAAGCTTGTAACGTTTGGTTTGGGTGAAGGTATGATAAAGGATAATAATTTGGCTCAAATCACCCACAAACACATAAATCATTCAAGACTATGTAGAGCTCAACCCTATAACACAACTTTATTTTAATTCACCAGGTTACTCCCCCAAACTTATTTAGAACACTCAATCTTTCTTTTTTTCGCAGAAAACAAAAGAAAACTACACCCCCATACTTTGTTGTTTCATTCTTTTTAAGAACACTTAAGGGTGTAGATATCTTATTCTTCTTCTTTTGTTCTCTTTTTTTTTCTTTTTTTTTTTTTTACACTTCCCCTCCCCCACACTCAAACAACATATTGTCCTCAATGTGTAAGTACGTAGGCGATAAGTACAGATTGGCTTTTTTTTCTTTTTTCTTTTTTTTTTACAAACACAATAGAACTCACTTGCATTGCTCATGACACATCCCAACCTCCGCTAACTTCCCAAAACCAGAACATAGCTCAAAATTTAATTGTGAATGATCTACATGCTCATAGGTAAGGGATAAATTGTTTGGAACAAATTCATTTGAGGTTAGGAAATCTTTTAGTGAGTTAACAAAGAAAAAGGCTTACAAAGGCTCAAAAGGGGTAACTAGGGATCAATTTCAGTCAAGGTTGGCTATTAAGGCTCAAACGGTCCAAAGATGGCCTAAATCATTTCCCAATGTTGCACAGTCTAGGATTTCGCCTCGAGTGACCATCAAACAAGTTCTAGAATTCATTGAAATCTGAAGAAACATTTAAATTACATAACTTTCTCTAAGTGAACAAATAACTCAGTGATAATAGCTCAGTGCTCAATGTTGCGCAAGGAATCAAAAGCAAAGCGAAAACCAATAAACATTTCAAGCACACAGATCCATGCATCATTTATCATTTTCCAAGAGTTATTTTTAATTCAATCATTATCTTATCATTGACCCACAAAATGCAAGAAAAGAGGTACATGGCGTTGTTACACCTGAGTCAAGATTGTATATTTCAACAATCCTTAGGACCAGTAGCCCGCAGACTTAAGGTTTCCAGCCTATATACCTTTATTATGAAGAACAAAACAAGAAACAAGACACTTCAAACAACATGAAATAAACAAACTACAAAGTTATTAAGAAGAATGCGTTTCAAGGGTTAATGAAACCCCATATTCTACCATTCTTAGGTTTTTCCACAATTTTTTTTTTAAAATCGAAACTGATAAAGATAAAAACACATAACAACTCTAAATTACGCAAAACTAAACTCACTCATAAAATAACAAAGTTCAACAAGTCAGCAAACAAAACACAAGTTAGTTAGAATGGGTCTAAAAAAGTTTAGAAGTTAGCCTCCTTATTCAGCCATTATGGATTGAAGAGATCCAGAATGCGTTTCAAGAGAACTTGAACTTTTTAAGCCACCACTCTAAAAACCGAGATTAGAAAATATTACCTGGGACGAAAGAAATAACTTGAAAAAGCTCAAAAGAAATAACATGAAAAATCTCAAATAAACACAATAAAAAGAGAGCAAACAAAAGTGAAGTAAACCAATAGATAAAGATTACAGACTTAGCGTTAAATCCAGTTTACGCCTTTTATTGCCTTCCGCAAACCAATCTATCTGAGCTATTATTGGATCAGGCGAATAGATGAATGCTTGTAATTTGTCAATTAACTCCCTTGCAGTTGAAACTGTAACCAGGATTTGCCTCGCCGACTGTGAGATAAAGTTTTTTTCTACTGCTTGATCAAGAAAAGACAACAAACCATCAAAAAATTATTGACATTTAACAAACCAATGGGTTTCCGATGGATGTTTAGCTGTGCCCAAGAGGTGATTTGAAATATCTCTTCTAATGTACCATAACCACTGGGCAAAGCTATAAATGCATCAGATTTAATGACCATATGTGCAATACGCTCATGCATGTTAGAGACCTGTAACTCTTCCCCCATTGTGTTGCCTATGATATCTCGCACAGCTAATGGTTTAGGAATAATGCCGAGAACTTTACTTCCTCCCAAGGATGCAGCTGTCGACACACACCCCATTAACCCAAGACTATCCCCTCCATAAATCAAATGAATACTCCTCGCAGCTAATGTCCTACCAAGATCAAGAGCTGCTGTTGTAAACTCTCCATCTTTACCAAATTGCGATCCACAAAATACGCATATATTTTGGAATCGCCGAATTGGTGTTTTCTCCATTTCTACAAGTGCTCTAACCTTGTGTAAGACAATGATGCACGTTAGGTAATATGCTTTTCAAGTGTAAGACAGGTTATAATAATGACATTTGAAAATATGGAGAATGGATATATACACACATAAAACTCTCAAATTTGACACATGGGGACATAATTTCGGTGGGGGTTGCTCGATGCAGATTTATCGCCCTAAGATTTGAAAAAAATGAGATATGCTTTCGGCAGGGTTTGACAAAACCTACACATTTGTCTCCCACGTGAAGCATGAAAAATAGAGATATACTTTCGGTGGAGGTTTGACAAAACCTCCACACTTGTCTCCCACGTGTACTTATGCCATAAGGTAGTCATATGGTTTGTCAAAAAGAAAACTTGAAATTAAAACAAACAAAATCAACAAACAACAACAACACAAAAACAACATTGATAATCAGATCAAACGAAACAAGAAAAAATAAAATTCGACAACAACAACACACATTCAAATATACAAGTAGTTGTGATTGTGGCTCACATCTTCCTCTGGTTTTACGTCCAGTAACGGCTGAAACGCCTTCTATGAGTCGGGGATTTGCTTCCCATCCAGTTTTCTTATAAACTGGCAAACAGGGTCGTTTTTAGTCAGATTCCCTAAACTATAACACTGCAATTCATCACGAAATTGTGTCCATAGATTAAGCAATTCACGCTGAACAAGTCCACAAGAATGTGACTCAAGAGTTAATAAAACATTATCCAGCGACTCATTACTCAGACCATTCTTAATAAATGAGAGTTTATCTTCTCTATTTCCTGGACACAAAACCTAATGAACGACAAGTCTGGTTACAATTCTATCTAGCACATTTATAACATACTTGTAACCTCTTTCGCCTCTTGGCGTAGTAGCTTTTTCCTAGACCAGGCATATATTTTACGAGATTAATGTCCGGCTCACCGGACAATCTCACATTGGCTTCGATAAGCCATCGGATATCCGCAGGCACATTTAAGAGCATCAACGCCCAAAGTCTAGTCATCCGTACTTTATAAATTTTGAACACAGCATTTTGAGGAAGTGAAGGAAAATATTTACGAAGGTTCGACAGAAAGATATCGGCATCCATTGAAGAGAAGAAAAGGAGAGATATTATCGATAATGCGATTGAGTCTGTTCTTCTCCAAGATGTGCACGTTTCAAACCTTCGGGCAATGGCTTCAGCTTCCGTTTAGATGTTTCCTCAAGCTGTTGCACAAATGAGCTCAAAGCACGGAAAAATCAAATTAAACAAAAGAAACGAAAAGAAAACAAAATAAAATAAAGACACATAAAAGAAATAAAAACACAATAGCAAACAAAAGTCAAAAATAAACAAAGAAACAAATGAGACAGATTGCAAAGAGAGATAAAACCTGATCAATTACGTTCGATAAAGCCTATGAGAGGAATCTCCTCGAGATACAAAAATTGATCATCATTACCTTCTTTTCTTCTTCTCTTTTTATTTATTTTTCAAAAACATTGGGTTGCCTCCCAGTAAGCGCTTGGCTTAACGTCCTCAGCCTGACGTTATCTGTCCACACCCATCAAGATAAGTTGGCTCGTAGAGAGGTACCTCATCGATGTCCTGCATCACTGAATTATCATAGTAAGGCTTCAACCTGTGCCCATTCACCTTGAATACTTTATCCGTTTTTAAGCTCTTGATTTCCACTGCACCATGGGGAAAAACATTAATAATAACAAAAGGTCCAACCCATCGAGATCGTAATTTACCTGGAAATAACTTGAGGCGAGAATGAAATAAAAGAACTTTCTGTCCCACTTCAAAATTCTTCCTGGAGATCATTTTATCATGAAATGCCTTAGTTTTCTCCTTGTAAATTCTAGAATTCTCATAGGCATCATTTCTAAGTTCTTCCAATTCTTGCAGTTGAAGCTTCCTTTGTTCTCCAGCAGCATCCATCTCCATGTTACAAAGCTTTACTGCCCACCATGCTTTATGTTCAAGCTCCACTGGAAGGTGGCATGGCTTACCATAGACTAACCTGTACGGAGACATACCAATAGGTGTCTTGTAAGCAGTCCGGTATGCCCAAAGTGCATCATTCAATCGTAGGCTCCAATCTTTGTGGTTCAGATTCACTGTCTTCTTGAGAATGGACTTGACTTCTCGATTTGAAACTTCAACTTGACCACTAGTTTGTGGATGATATGCAGTAGACACCTTGTGAGTGATGTTGTACTTCTTGAGCAAGGCTTCAAATGATCGGTTGCAGAAATGTGTCCCTCTGTCACTAATCATGGCTCTTGGTGTTCCAAATCTCGCAAAAATATTAGATTTCACAAAATCTACAACAACTTTAGAATCATTAGTTCTCATAGCTTTTGCTTCCACCCATTTAGAAACATAATCCACAGCAAGTATAATGTAAACATTACCAAAAGATGAAGGAAAAGGACCCATGAAATCAATACCCCACACATCAAAAATCTCGACAATAAGTATAGGGGTTTGTGGCATTTGATTTTTGGCACTTAAATTACCTGTCCTTTGACAATGGTCACAAGCTTTGCAGAACAGATATGCATCTTTGAATAATGATAGCCAATAGAATCCACAATCAAGAACTTTAAGGGCTGTTCTTTTTGGTCTGAAGTGACCTCCACATGCATAAGAATGACAGAAGGTTAAAATTGAATTAAATTCAGATTCAGAAATGCACCTTCTTATCACTTGGTCAGAACAATACCTCCATAAGTACGGATCATCCCATATGTAATACTTGGCAATGTTCTTAATCTTGTCTCTTTGAGCTCGAGTCAAGTCATGTGGTAGCTTCTTGGTAACTAAGTAGTTGACAATTGTTGACCCAGGTATGGCAACCCGAGGGGGGGAGGGAGGGGGGGGGGGGGGGGGGGGGGAATTGGGTTTTTATTTATCAAAACGGATTTAGAAAACTTTTCTTGAAAGATCAAAATTAGTTCACTCTTTCTTTGAAAATAAAGGTGAAGAAGATGAAATTAGAATTTATCAAAGATGCAATCAAAAGAATAATAATGATGAACAATCACAAGTGCAAGTAAATGTAAAGAGGAAAGGGATAGAGAGAGTGCAAACTCAATTTACGTGGTTCGGCAAACCTTGCCTACGTCCACGGGCTCCTAGCTCCACGAGCTAAGCTTTCCACTAAGTTGTAGAAATCTTTACAACTTGCTTGATGAACAACCTCACCAAGACTTTTTCTTTCAACTCTTGATAACACCACACCAAGAGTTCTTCTTGATGAACAACCTCACCAAGGCAACTTCCTTCAACCCTTGATAACACCACACCAAGAGTTCTTCTTGATGAACAACCTCACCAAGGCAACTTCCTTCAACCCTTGATAACACCACACCAAGAGTTCTTCTTGATGAACAACCTCACCAAGGCAACTTCCTTCAACTCTTGATAACACACAACAAGAGTTCTCTCAAGGATAACTATTATCCTTTACAATAATATCTCACTCTCACCACAATACAAGAACAAAGATAATTTTTACAACAAAAGTATAACTCTCTTCAAAGAGTAGATAAATAATATAAAAGCTCTCTAGACTTGATATTTCTCTTGCTTTTTGCTTGATAAAATGCTTCTCTTGCACTCCTTGAATGCATGGGAGAATGGCTCCTTTTATAGGCAAATGAGATGAACTTAATCAAGTGAAGACACCAACTCCAAATTTTCTGCCCACCATAAAAACCGTAATCTTGTCTTCCATTTTTGTCAATGTTCCATTTGAAATTTGAAAATATGCAAAACATAAAAGATTTATCATTTGAATAAGCTTTCCAACGCATCAAGAATAAAGTCATTTGGATATCTGTAGCTCAAGATATGGCCAAAACACCATTCGGTGCTCATGTGACTTGATTTTTCTTTCTTGTGTCAGTCCACCAAATTGAATGATAATTCTGTCAGCCTTCCGTTTGAAATTTGAATTTCTTCAAAACATGAAAGATCTGCATATTTGAATAAGCTTTCCAAAACATTAAGAATAAAAGCATTTGGATATCTCTATCTTAAGATATGGCCAAAACACCATTCGGTGCTCATGTGAGTTGATTTTTCTTCTTTGTGTCAGTCCACCGAATTGCATGTCAATTATGTCGGCCTTCTGTTTGAAATTTGAATTTTTTCAAAACATATGAAATGTTTTTCATTAAGTCATCTTTCCAATGCCATAAGAATCAAGTCATTTTGATTTTTCTAGCTCAAGATATGTCCAAAGGAGTATTCGGTGCTCATGTCAGCTGCTTCCATTTGTCTTTCAACTTGCATGATGATTTGGACAACCTTGCACTTGAAATTTGAATTTCATTAAAACATATGAAATGTTATAAATTGAGTAAGCTTTCCAAAGGCTCAAGAATCACATCATTTGGATATTTGTAGAGATATATATGACCAATTGATTGAACATTGCTCATGTGTCACATTCCTTGAGTCAATCCTTGTTCTTAAACTTTGGTGCCTTTAACATGTAGTCTTCTCCTTAGCTTCAACACTTCATTTTAATAAGCCTCTTCTTGATTTTAAAATTATTTCAATGATCTTACTCTTGCATATAAATAAACATATTAGTAAATCTTAATTAATCAATGTGTATTGTTATCATCAAAATTATCATGTAGCCTTAGGGCTAACAACAATATCTGCAAACCAAGGGGCTACTACATTTAGAAAGAACAATTGTTCATCCGAAAAACTTTCTTGTAATGCCAGTGCATTCTTATCATGGACAATGCAACTGAGATGGTCTGCAACTAAGTTTTCACTTCCCTTCTTGTCTTTGATCTCCAAGTCAAACTCCTGTAAAAGGAGTATCCACCTGATAAGCCTTGGTTTAGCATCTTTCTTTGTGAGCAAGTACCTCAAAGCTGCATGATCAGAATAAACGGTTACTTTAGTACCAATCAAATAAGATCGAAACTTTTCTAAAGCAAAAATAACCGTTAGCAGCTCTTTCTCAGTGGTAGAATAATTAAGTTGAGCATCATTTAAAGTCTGAGATGCGTAGTAAATGGCATGTGAAATTTTGCCGATTTGTTGATCCAAAACGGCACCCACAGCGTAGTCACTTGCATCGCACATGATCTTGAATGGATGATTCCAATTCGGAGATTGGATTACTGGAGCCGAAGTCAAGAGTTCCTTTAGTTTCTCAAATGCCTCTTTGCATTTCTCATCAAATTCAAAGGCCACATCATTCTGTAATAATCTGCATAGGGGCAATGCTATCTTCGAGAAATCTTTGATGAATCTACGATAAAAACCTGCATGACCAAGAAACGAACGAATATCCCGCACACTTGTGGGAGGTGGTAAGGAACATATAAGATCTATCTTGGATTTATCCACCTCTATACCCTTAGCAAAAATAACATGTCCCAAAACTATACCCTGATCTACCATAAAATGACATTTCTCCCAATTCAGAACAAGGTTAGTTTCTATACATCTTTGAAGTATAAGGGTAAGGTTGTCAAGGCATTTATCAAAAGAATCACCAAAAACACTAAAGTCATCCATAAATACCTCAATAATGTTCTCAACATAATCAGAGAAAATACTTACCATACACCTTTGGAAAGTGGCAGGGGCATTGCAAAGACCGAATGGCATGCGTCGATAGGCAAATGTACCGAATGGGCATGTGAATGTAGTTTTCTCTTGATCCTCAGGGGCAATGACAATCTGATTATATCCTGAATAGCCATCAAGAAAACAATAGTGAGAATGACCTGCTAACTCTCCAGCATTTGATCAATGAATGGCAAAGGAAAGTGATCCTTGCGAGTTGCTGAATTGAGCTTCCGATAATCAATACAAACTCGCCAGTCGGTTTGGATACGAGTGGGAACTAGCTCATTATTGTCATTCTTAACCACCGTAACACCAGATTTCTTCGGAACAACTTGGACTGGACTCACCCACTTGCTTGTCCGAAATTGGATAAATCACACCCACATCTAACAATTTCAGGATTTCTTTCTTGACAACTTCCATCATTGGAGGATTCAACCTCCGCTGTGCTTCTCGAGTGGGCTTGGATCCTTCTTCTAATAAGATACGGTGCATGCATATGGCTGGGCTAATACCTTTGATGTCAGCGATTGTCCACCCAATGGCTGTTTTGTGATCTCGAAGCACTCGGATGAGTTTCTCTTCTTGTAACGGTGCAAGGCCCTTTGCTATTATGACTGGCAAAGTATCTTTCTCACCCAGGAATACATGCTTCAAATGATCTGGAAGAGGTTTAAGCTCCAAGGCAGGTGCTTTCATCACAGAAGGAAGAAGTTTCTCATTAGATAAAGGCAATTCAATGTACGAAACATCATACCTGTTTGTGGTGATAGCTATAGTCTCATCCAAGCTTGCCATAGCTTCCTCCACTTCTTTAGACACTTGTATCAACTTCCTTGATTCTCTGGAATTTTCTGCCCCTATGTGCTCACTAATGGCTACTTCCAATGCATCATTGCGAGTTAACTCAAAAAGTTGTTGTGCCAAAGAATCAATAACATCAACTGCAAAAACAGAATGCAAGTCACTAGGGTACCTCATTGCCTCAAAAATATTGAAACGAATCACCTCGCCATCAAACTCCATGGTGAGAGTGCCATCATGAACATCAATATTGGTTCGGGCAGTTTTCAAGAATGGCCTCCCCAAAAGAATCGATGTTGGATTGGGAGATGTCTCATCCTCCATTTCCAGAACATAGAAGTCTGCTGAAAAAATCAATTGATTTACCTGCACAAGCACATCTTCCACAACTCCTTTAGGATATGCATTAGAACGATCAGCAAGTTGAATTACAATACTAGTTTCGACAAGGGGTCCAAGATTCAAAGAAGCATAAATAGAATATGGCATGACATTAATAGATGCTCCTAAATCTAACATAGCTCTTTCAAACTTGGTATTACCAATAGTGCATAGAATAGTGAACGTACCTGGATCTTTGCATTTCGGAGGAATTTTTCTTTGCAATACAGTTGAAATATTTTCCCCCACACTTATCTTCTCATTTCCTTTCAACTTTCTCTTGTTGGTGCATAACTCCTTGAGAAATTTTGCATAACGAGGTACTTGCTTGATAGCATCCAGAAGTGGTATATTTACCTCGATCTTGCGAAAAGTTTCCAAGATTTTCTGTTCTTGTTCCTCCTTCTTTGATTTTGCAAATCTGCTAGGAAAAGGTGGGAGAGTAACATATGAAGGAATATGAGTTTTATGATTTACCTTAGAAGATGATATTTTATTCATGGTGGAAGTTGTGTCATCCCCTTCATCAGTTTGTGATTTCTTTGGTGGAATCTCTAATTGCTTCCCACTTCTCAAAGTTTCAGCACTAGCATTCTCTCTTGGATTGATCACCGGCTGAGAAGGTAATTTTCCTGAGCTTTGACTCTCAAATTTGCTCATGTTAGTGGCCAATTGTCCTATTTGATTTTCCAGGTTTTGGATACTTGCCCTAGTTTCCTGCTGAAATTGCATTGTGTTAGTGGCAAGTGCTTTAACAATATCCTGGAGAGACATACCTGAATTTTGTGGAGCTGGTTGTGGTGCTGGTTGTGGTTGTGCTGGAAATGATTGCTGCACCCTTGGTTGATTGAAACCTGGTGGTCGATTTGGTATGGCATTTGGGGCAATTGGTTGATGATTCCCATATCTCTCCATCCAGCACTGTAAGTATTGGAGAAAGGGTCATAACTTTGCCTTGGTTGTCCTGCAAATCCACCCATGGCATTGGCTTGTTCTGTATCTCCTTCTTGCAAAGTTGGACACATGTCGGTTGGATGGTCCATGGCAGAATATACTCCACATGCATAAGATTGCTACATATGTCCTACAACCATTTTTTTTACAAGAGAGGTAAGTTCACAAAGTTGTTGTTCAATGTTTGAAGTACTTACCTCATTTACTCTTTTTGGTAGTTGTGGCTCGAATTGACTGCTGAATTGTTGGGAGTTTGCTGCCATGTCATTAATCAAACGTCTTGCAACGTTCGGTGTTTTATTAACTAGTGCTGCACCACTAGCAGCATCAATGATACTCCTTTCCATTGGTAAGAGACCCTTATAGAAATATTGAATTAGGAGTCCATCACTAATTTGGTGGTTTGGACAGCTGGCACATAACCTTTTAAATCTCTCCCAATATTCATGAAGAGATTCTCCATTGTGTTGTCGAATGCCACTAATATCTTTTCTAATATTTGTAACTTTCGAGGCTGGAAAGTATTTCTCCAAAAAGAGTTTACTCATCTCATTCCAAGTGATAATGGTACCCGGTGGTAGATAGTATAGTCAATCTTTTGCCGAATCTGCTAATGAGAATGGGAAAGCTCTCAATTTAATTTGCTCTTCAGAAACGCCGGTTGGCTTCATACTTGAGCATACCATATGAAATTCATTGAGGTGTTTGTTCGGATCCTCTCCTGCAAAACCATGAAATGTAGGCAAGAGATGAATCAGTCCAGATTTAAGTTCAAAATCTATCTCAAAATTGGTGCTTATGCATAGCGGTTGTTGATCAATAATTGGAGCCACTAACTCCTTAAGAGTCTAATCATTTTCCATCGCCATTGCTTCTGATTCAGATTTGATTGAACTGCAAGAATATGGGAGGGAAGTATGTCGTGCAAGGTCAAATTCTGGAGGTGGAGTTGAAATTGACCGATTTAGCCTTAAATTCGAGGATTGGAGAAACTCTTTAATTCTCTTAAGTCGTTGATCCGCTTCTCCCTCGGACATAAAAGCCTAACCACAAACAATCAGGAAATAACAATCAAGAATCAGTAGTAAAAATAGAATAACAAATTGATTAGAAAATCAATCCCCAGCAACGTCGCCAAAAACTTGATGCGTTCGAAACTAGCAAGTATACTAGTCGCACAAGTAATAAAGTGATAAGTGGATATCGTTCCCACGATGATTGATTCTAATTGAATTTGTTATTCAAAAGCAACAACAAAATAAATGGGGGGGTTTTGTTGATGGATTAATTAAATGAAATATTAATGTAAATGCACAATAACACAACACAAAGTAAAATGGAGTAAAAAATCAATGAGAGACACTTGGTTAAGGGTTCTTTCTCTGCCACAAGATATGAATTTGTGAATTAACATAGAATTGTTATCCAATTACAGCATTGAAGTTATCAACCGTAGATAACAACAAGCTCTGTTACCCCAATCTTTCCTTACTTTGTTGTTAAATAAAATTAGCTCTTTATTTAATCTATATCCATTAAACAACCTAGAATAAGCTCTTTGAGTTTAATTCAATGGAAGCATTACGAAAAGAAAGACAGGTTGATCTAAGCAATAATCACACATGTTCGGATTATTTAACCCAGGTTGTATTTTCTAATTGCAATCTCTGATCACAATTTTGCTACTAATGATTGGAAATTCAAGACAACTACGGATCAAGATTTCTAATCTAGCAATAGACAACAACCAGATTATATTCAGTTGGCCACCCCAAATACATTCAACAAGCAATCATAAGCATTAGATATGGGAAAATACAAGCAACTTCAATTAGAGAATTGGATAACAACTTCTTACACAATCAACTCACAAAAACCATATCAAGGGCTTAAAAATCACCCTCAACCAATTCAGATTCAAGTACACATGTTCAAAAACGTGATAAAAACAATACAACATACAAATTTTCCAGAAAATGAAAGGGAAGGGAAAAACTTAGCAATTCTGGTTAAATCTCTTTGAATTATAGTTCTTTCTCTTTCCAAGCTTTCTTTCTCCTTCAAGAACTCCAAAAGATGAGAGAATTCCAAAGCTGCAGCCTCCAAGTCGTTTCCTCTTCTTCAAGTTATGAAAATAAAACTCTAAAATATGTTTATATACTCTGCTACAGTAACTTGCTACAATGCCTCCGTATTTAATAACATGCTACAGTGATATGTGGAATTACAAATATACACTTCTCATACCATTTTTATCATAACTTTTGGTACACTACATAAATTCGTGAACCGTAAATTTCTCCAGAAAATAGACTTCGAGAGTTTTTCAATGGTATATAGCATGTTATCCGGTTAATTGTATATCGATACAATCAACTCCGAGAAATTGGTTGATTAGCAGAGGTGAAAATGAAGGGTTTTACTTCATTTTTGTGCAAGTTGCTCCAAAACTCCTACAAACATCAAAATCACACAAAAACATAATAATACCAAGGAATATAGCAAAGAAACATGGACAAATTGATATGAAAGTAATACATAAATAGACACCTATCACATATGCATGGTTAAGTCAAGTTGATTATCAATGCCAGTGTCAATGCTAATCTTCAATGGCAAGAATTATGTTAGAATGTTAGTAATATTAGGATTTCCAATCCATGTGGGATTGAAGAATTATTAATTAATTAGGAAATTAGAATTTGAATTGATGAAAGGAATCCAACTACTAAGTGGTTGATGAAACTAAGAAAACTAATCAATGAAGGAAAATGCTTATTAATTAAGTATTCCTTATCCTAGTATAAAATACCTTATACAAGTTTTAGGCCCTATATATATAGACTTGTATGTGAGAGCCAAAAGACAAAAATCACAAGTAGAGAGAAAAGAGACAGTAAAAGAAAGAGTCTTTTCCTAGGCTTGTCACTAGTCGTCTCCAATATAGAAGTTGCAAGTACTTGGGTGGCAAAAAGGTACAGGGTTGTGTTCCCCAAGATTCTCTTGTGTGGTATTGCTTTGTAATCCCATTATTTTAATAGTGGAAGTTAATGTCAGAGTTCGTCCCGTGGACGTAGGCAAGAAGCCGAACCATGTTAAAATTCTTGTGTTCTATCTTTCTACTATTTCTTGATCATTATATGTGCTTGTTGAGTTATTTGGTTTTCGCATTGTAATCCCAACAAGTCGTATCAGAGAGAGGTTCTTAGTGGTAGTGTGAATAGATACAATCTAAGGAAAGTTCTATAAAAAAGACTATAATTGTCTAAGGAGGTTAGGCTTTAAGTAGGATAGTTGTGACCCCTCTAATCTTTCCTAGGAGCTTACCTAGTAGGTATTATTTATTACTACACAAAACCAAGCTAAATGAAAGGGTTATAATGAAAGGTGCAAGTGGCACTACTATGATTAAGCTTAATAACTCAAATTGGGTGACTTGGAAGCCAAGAATGGAAGATATTCTCCACTTAAAGATCTTCATAAGCCTATTGAAGGAGATCAAGGTAAGATAGAAGATATGGAAGGCAAAGATTGGCTAATGCTGAATAGGAAATCAATTCGTACTATCAGGCAACGGGTGAATGATAGTGTTTTTCACCATTTGCCTAATGAAACCAATGCTCAAGCTCTTTGGCAAAAGTTAGAATCTTTATTTCAGAAAAAGACTACTACAAAGAAGGCGCTTTTGTTTAAAGAGCTCAATATACTTGAGTATAAGGAAGGTATTAGTATAGCTGAACTTCCAAAGTGTAATCAATCAATTAGCAACCATAAATATGAAGATTGATGATGAATTACAATCTTTGATGCTATTAAGCTCCTTGCGAGATAAATAGGAGACTTTCATAGTGACCATAAGTAACTTTGCTCTTGATGGTGTATTATCTATAGAAATTATTAAAAATGGTATGTTCAATGAAGAAACAAGAAGAAAGGTTGCAAGAATGGATAATGCATAAGCCTTTGTCACTGAGGATAAAGGAAGAAGTAAGAATAAAGGGCAAAAGGATCATGAGAAGTAAAAACATAGATCCAAGTCAAGAATAAAAGGTAAGTGTTATCATTATGGCAAGGAAGGACATATGAAGAAGCATTGTTGAATATGAAAAAGAGAGCAAAATGAGGAGAATCAAAGGGATGACAACAAGAATGTCACTGCAACCATAACCAATGAAGATGAAGATATTCTCTCATTTGTAGAAGAAGAGTGCCTACATATAGATAAACAAACTATTGAATGGATTATCGATGTAACTGCATCCTATCATGCTAACTTTTAGCACAAACAAAGCTAGTGATTTTGGTATGGTGAAGATGGGGAATACTATTGATTCCAAGATCATAGGAATAGGTGACATACATGTGGAGACTAATTTTTAGATGTAAGATGATACTTAAAGATGTAAGACGTGTTCCTGATTTACGCCTTAATCCAATGTCTGGACTCGCTTTACACAAGCATGGTTTTGAAAGTTAATTTGGCAATAAGAAATGGAAGTTGACTAAATGGTCAATGGTAGTTGCTCGAGGGAAAGTTAGTCCTACCCTATGTAAGACACAAGTAAGGGTACCAAAAAATGAGTTGAATACGATATAAGATAACTCGTTATATCTGTGGCGCAAGTGACTCGGTCATCTAAATGAAAAAGGGTTGCAAATCTTGGCAAAGAAATCTATTATTCCCTTTGCCAAAAGAAAGTCCGTTAACCCTTGTGATGATTGTTTATTTGGGAAACAACATAGAGTTTTTTCCAATTCTTCTTCTAAAAGAAATTAAACGTGTTAAATTTGGTACACTATGATGTATGTGGTCCCATAAATGACTTTTTGGGCAGTAGGAAATACTTTATTACTTACATTGGTGATGCTTCACAGAAAGTTTGTGTGTTTCTCTTGAAATTCAAAGATCAAGTCTTTCAAAGTTTCAAAGAGTTTTATGCTAAGGTTAAAAGGGAAGTAGGAATATTTCTAAAGTGGATTCGTACTGATAATAGAGCTGAATATGCATCTCATAAGTTTAGAAATTATTGTTTCCAACATGGTATAAAGCCTGAGAAGACTGTACTTGGCACTCCACAATGCAATGGTGAAGTAGAAAGGACGAATCACACTATTGTAGAGATTACTAAGTTACCTAAATCTTTTTGGGCTAAAGCAATTCGCACTACATGTTACCTCATCAATAGATCTCCATCAGCAACATTAAACTATAAAGTTCCTAAAAAAGTATAGAGTGGTAGAGATGTTTACTACACACAGCTAAAGGTATTCGGGTGCAAAGCTTTTGTACACATATCTAAAGAGTAAAGATCCAAACTAGACAACAAGTCCACTCCATGTATCCTTGTGGGTTATGGAGATGAAGAGTTTGGGTATATACTATGGGATCCAAAAAAGAAGAAATTGATAAGAAGTAGGATGTGATCTTTCAAGAAGATCAGACATCGGTGGATATCGATAAATCCACTCAACCCAAAGGCTCAAATGAGGCTGTAGTTGATCTTACTCCTATTCCATTGCCAACACAACAAATTACTAATGAAGAAGTAGTGCAAGGTAATGATGCAGAAAGACAAGGTGATGAAGAAGAAGGCCAAAATGGTTTTGATGATGATGTGTCACTAGTACCTAAAGGTCTTGACTAGGGGAAGTAATCAGAAACTGAAGAGACCCAACTAAGAAGGTCCAGAGAAAGAAAGCTATCTATAAGATATCTTGCCTCTAAGTACATTCTTCTAACTGATGAGGGGGAGCCAGAAAGCTATGAGGAAGCCAAAACTCATAAAGATTACAAGAATCGAGTTAAAGAATGGTACATATGAGCTGATAAAACTTATAAAAGGACGAAAAGCTTTCAACAATAAATGGATATTCAAGTTGAAGAGGGATGACAATGACAACTTGGTGAAGCAAAAGCTCGAGTATTGCATTCCATTAGCAGGCATGAGCTCCAAGTGTTGAAGTTCTCGAAAGTGTTCCTCCCTCAAGAATTGGAGGGGGAGATTGTTAGAATCCTAGTAATATCAGGATTTCCAATCCATGTGGGATTGAAGAATTATTAATTAATTAGGAAATTGGAGTCCTAATTGAAAAAAGAATCCAACTAATAAGTGGTTGATGAAACTAGGAAAACTAATTATTGAAGGAAAATGCTTACTAAGTATTCCTTACCCTATTAGAAAATACCTTAGACTTGTATATAAGAGCCAAAAGACACAAATCACAAGTAGAGAGAAAATAGAGAGTTAAAAAAAGAGTCTTTTCTTAAGCTTGTCACTAGTTGTCTCCAAAATAGAAGTTAAAAGTACTTGGGTAGCAAAAGAGTATCCGGTTATGTTCCTCAAGATTCTTTTGGGAGATATAATTGCTTTATAATCTCATTATTTTAATTGTGGAAGTTAATTTCGGAGTTTATCCCTTGGATGTCGGCAAGAAGCCAAACCATGTTAAAATTCTTGTGTTCTATTTTTCCACTCTTTCTTGATTATTATTTGTGATTGTTAAGTTATTTGGTTTTCCCTTCGTAATTCCAACAAATTATTATTACTGGCGCACTAAGATGAGAACATGGAATCCCTTTTGTAAGATATCCCATGCATGTTTGGCTTGTAGCTTCAGTATTCTAGGAAACATGGCTTTCAATTAACGCTTGTTGAAGAATAAATAGCATCTTCAAGTATGTTGACTATCCTTTAGCTCCTTCTGCTTAGCTTTAGACGAGTTAAAAATATGCTTTGGAGCGTTGAATCCACACTGATTCATAACCCACAAATCTTAGATAGGAATCAAGGATGTTCTCATATTAATGCACTAGTAACCATATTTCTTACTGTTGAAGATTGGCATGACGTGTCACTTGACCCGATCATATTAGCTAATAGATTGACGCCCAACGATGACTGAATATGGCTTTGACACCACTGTTTGAAACTATAGAATATATATATAAAAGCTATAGAACACGTAGTTTGTATTGAATATTTAATTCGAAGCAATACAGACTTACTAGCGATGGACTCCAGTATTTGAGCATCCAAAAGCTTTCTACATCTTAGAATCCTAGTACATAATACAATTAAAAGAGTCGGGGCCTATCTACAACAGTGTCAGCTGGCTAACTACAGAATAGTATACCATGTCAAAGGCGGTCCATGCCTATGCTAAGATACTATTGGCTAAATTTGTTGCCTTGACTAGTTGGAGAATGCAAAGCCAAACTTGAATTGTACAACGGCCTTGGGCATGGATCGTAATTGGATGACTCTTAACAATCTGCTAACCGACTCAATTGTGAAGCACTCATTTGCTGCATGACTCGACTTGCTACTTATTGTTTGAGTACTATCGATTTTTCTGCTAATGTTAATTAGTCCAAAATTTGATCACATGCTTAAAAAAAGTGAATTAGATAGTATACTTGAAAAGCTGATCGGATGTTTTTACCTTATCTCTTTTTTGAAAAAATTACTATTCACATAAAAAGAAAAAAGATTGTACAAAATACGAGGGGCATACCCCAAGAAGAGTACTTAGTACTCACAAGTCTAAAAGGAGGAAAAACGAAGCCCAAAGGCCTCAAACAAAAAGCGAGATATGGAGCCAAAAGGCTCAAACAAAAAAGAAAAGGCGCATAGGCCTAATAACGACCGCAACAAAGCTAACATTCCCAAGATAATGCAACAAAAGGGCGCATGTGCCCAATTAAACAAAACAAAACTCAAAAAACCAACTAATAACGAAGGCCCCATATAGCACGAAGCTGAGGAGTGATCACATACTTGGCCTCAATGGTAAGAAGCCGAGAGCGGACCAACGCAAAAATCTCATCAATCACTTGACGACGAGTCCGATGTCACTGCTGATACACACGATCATTCCTCTCATACCATAGAAAATAAACTGTAGCAGAGAAAACCAAACGTGCAAGGATATGCCCAAAATTCTTCCTGCCTTGAAGATGAAGAGAAGCCCAATGAAGTAGAGAGAGCCAACCAGAAGATGGCCAAACAATAAGAGTCTTAGCTGAAATCTCCCCCCATACAGAAGACGAGAAAGGACAGCTGAAGAAAAGATGCTCGTGCGTCTCATTTGCTGAAGCACAGAGAACACAGCCTGAAGAAGATAACATGCCATGACTTCGTGGTCGATCCATAGTACGAAGACGGCCCAATGAGGTAAGCCAAAGTATAAAGGAGTGCCTTGGAATATGGCCAAGGAACCACAGAAGATGATAAAAGGAGTTTACCGAGCGTCTAATCCGTAATAATTCCCACGCTGAGGCAATAGAGAAAATACCAGAGGTGTGGCCCTTCCAAACAATATGGTCAAGAGTCCCCATCATAGGTCAGATGCGGATAGAGTCCCAAACCCGTCTGAGGTCCGGTCCACCTTCAGGAAAAGCCTAATCTCCATCCTGAATGATAGCTGAGACCTTCGCATCTGAGGGAAGACCTGTAGATGAAAGAGTCCTGAATGAAAACAAATCACAAAGACGCCCCTACGGCAACCAGTAATCCTGTCAAAGTGAGGTATCACGTCCATCTCCAATAGAAGAGACAAATTTACCCCTACACCAATCCCGACTCTGTAAAATCTTCCTCCAAGACCAGGAGGCTCCAGAAGTAACCCGAACCTGCCAAAACGAGCGACCCCGAAGGAGTACCTTATTAACCTAAAAAGACCATGTGGAAGACTTGTCAGAAAGAAGTCTCCAAACATGCTTCAAAATAGCAGCACGATTCCACTCATTCACTCGCTTGATTCCTAAACCCCCTTCTTTCAATCGATAGCAAACCGAATCCCAAGCTACTTTGGCCCCAAAATGAGACAAAGAGGTTCCTTTCCACAGGAAAGCAGCCAGAATACCCTCAATCTTCCGTACCACAGCTGCCGGTAAAATAAACATAGATGACCAATAGACCTGGATGGAAAATAGTACCGACTTAATCATTTGGAGACGGCCAGCATAAGTCAGCACAGCAGATGTCCACAATCTGACCCTCGAGAGAATCCGTTCTATCAAAGGAGCACAGTCTGAAAGGCGTAATCTGGTACTAATCAGTGGCACCCCCAAATATCGGACTGGCAAACTCCCCACTTGAAAACCCAAGATGGACTGCAACACTGTACGATCCTCATCATTGACTCCAGATAAGAAGACATAACTCTTGGCCGAATTCGTAACTAAACTAGAGAGCTCTGTAAACTCCTGCAAAGCATCATGAACTACCCTAACAGAGCCCACATCTGCCCTGCAAAAAACCATCAGATCATCTGCAAAACAGAGATGAGTAAGAGAAATCTGCTGGCATCTCCAATGGTATCGAAATCCAGGCCGCTGAGAAGCCTCCCGAAGAATACCACTCAAACCCTCCATGGCCAACACAAAAAGGTATGGTAACAACGGATCACCCTGTCGAACACCTCTGGAAGTGGGAAAGAAACCATGAATCTCTCCATTTAAAGCGTCCGAGAAGTGAGCAGAAGACATGCATGTCGCAATCCATCGGACCATACACTCTGGGATACCAATCGTCCTTAATCCCAAAATGATGAAATCCCAACTGACAGTATCAAAAGCTTTGCGAATATCCACCTTTAACGCGCACCGGGGAGGCGAATGCCCAAGGTGGTAATTATGCATAAACTCTTGTGTTAATAGAATGGCATCAGAGATCCTCCGACCTGGGACAAAAGCTGACTGCGAACTCCCAACTACATCAGGTAACACTGCTTTGAACCGGTTTACAATCACTTTAGAGATGCACTTGTAAAGAACGTTGCAACATGAGATTGGTCGAAAGTCACTCATAGTCCGAGGAGTCTCAACCTTGGGGACCAAGGCAATCCGAGTGGCATTAACACATTTCGGCATCCAACAAGTTGCAAAGAAGTAGCGCACCGCAGCCATAAACTCAACACTAATAATGTCCCAAGCCCGTTTAAAGAACAGAGAAGTGTACCCATCCGGTCCTGGAGCTTTATCATCGGGAATCGAGAATAAAGCTGACCTGATCTCATTATTAGTAATAGGGTACACTAAAGAAGCCAGCATCTCCGTAGAAACTCTGCCAGAGAAAAATCAAGAAGCATCTACAAGAGAAGGGCGAGGAGGAGCTGTAAGCAATTTCTGGAAATACCTCACAGCTAGATGACCTAAGTCGCCTTTATCTGTAACAATGGTGCCAACCTCATCCTCAAGCTGACGAATCCGATTCCTGACTTGTCTATGGATCAGAGACTTGTGAAAGAATTTAGTATTCTGATCCCCCTGAGAGAGCCATTGGATCCTAGACCTCTGCCGAAAGAAAGCCTCTTCATCCCTGCACAACTGAAAATACTGCTTAGCAAAATCCCTCTCAGCCAAAATACACTCTGGGGAAGAAGGGCTCTCATCCAGAGCAGCCTGAGCTGCTGCCCACTGAGCCCTAACCTCACTGACCCTACTAGAGATGTGACTAGAGGCCTTGGCATGCAAAGTCTTAAACTCCCGTTTCAACAACCCCAATTTCTACGTAACTCGAAACAAAGGATCCCCGTCCACAAGCGTAGACCATACTTTTTGAACAATCTCCAAAAAATCCTCTCGATCAGCCCAAAAGTTTAAAAATTTAAAAGGATTGGAGGTCTGCCTACGTTGATCTCCAAACCTGATGACCAAAGCACTGTGATCAGAAACATCCCGTGGAAGAATCTCAGAAGTTGTGTTTGGCCAAGTCAAGAACCAAGAAGCGCTACCGAAACTCCAATCAAGAGTCCGGAGAATAGTACCCTTTCCCTGCTGCCCATTATGCCAAGTATACCGGAGTCCAAGAGATGGAACTCTGATCAATGCTGCATCATGTATACACTGACCAAAATCATCCATATAACCACGCCAAGCCTGATCCCCTCCAACTCTATCCGACGAGCGTAAAATCGCATTAAAATCACCCAATGCCAACCAAGGTAAGTCACCAAAATCCCTGGACTGAGCTCTGATACAGTCCCATAACTGTCGACGGACACCCGGATCATTGAAACCATAAACAAATAGCAAACCAAAAGAAACCCCATCAGATAATCTGGTAGCCCGACAAACAATCCACTGTGAAGAAAGCTGCAGATCACTCAACCTATACAATGTAGGGTCCCAACACACCAAAACTCGGCAAGCAATTGACTCAGTGGCATTGGATAAAATCTTCCAAGAAGGACAAATACCCAAAACCACTGAAGTAAGGTGTCGCTGATCAACCTTAGTCTCTAAGAGACCAATCAAACCTAAAGAATACTTAGAAATCCAATTTCTAACTGCCCGTTGCGAAGAGAAGCCATTAAGGCCTCTAATATTCCAACTTCCTATCATAGGAAACTGGAAATAACTCATGACTGAAAAAAGAAATCATTTGGGGCGCACGCCTCCTTTGCCCCCATTGCCACCCTTTTTACTCTGGACCTTTTTACCTTGACCAACAGGAGGAATAGGAATAGAGTTAGATCGTCGACTATCCAAAGGCTCCGTAAGGGTTTTTGGAGAACCCGGAGCAATAACCTTCTCTTGAGGAGCAATCCTTGAAGAATCAGGTAAAGTAGCTACAGGGCTATCAGGGCACTTCAGAATTTGATCCTGGTGAGTTTCAATAGGAGATAGTGAATCGGGATCAGAATCTGACTCAAAACTCGAACCATGGGTAGCAATCTGGCCTAGTTTAGTAAAGATCCTTTCCATCGAATCTGCCTCGGTAGTTACTGGATTTGAAGTCAATAGTGCAAGAGGTCCAGCTGGTGTGGAGTCAGTAACAATACCTTTACCCTTGTCTCTTAGAGCTGGGGTTATATCTTCAGCACTAATCTGATCTTGGCCAGGCTCAATATGAACAGCTGCTGCAACAACAGGGTCAGCAGTCTTCCCCTTATCTCTCAAGATGAGGGCTGTAGTAGTAACTGACGCCTCAGCCTCTGTACGAGCAGAAGTTGCAACAGGTATCGGACAAGTATGGCCAAACAAACAACACTTGGGACATCGTTTTGGCTTCCATTCATATTCTACCCTGATCTTGATCGGTTCAGAAGAAAGCTTACACCGGATCTCAAAGTCTTGCACTGGAGCATGCTCCGCATCTATCTCAACACAGACTCTGGCATAGGATAACCTAGTTTGCTCATAAGTCATCCTGTCACATGATAAAGGTCGACCAACCATACTAGAAATAGCACTGAGTGCTTTGGTTGACCACAATGGAAATGGTAGTCCATATAACCGAATCCAGACTGGAATCCTGAAAATCCTGCTCTGATCAAAAGAGAAATAAGGATTCCATTGTTGAAGAATGATGTGCTTCCCACCAAAACATCCAGGGTCCTCTCTCTAAAATATCCTGAACCTCCTCCACTGTTCTAAATCTGAAAATTAAGAATCCCGTCCCAGTAGAGCGGACATCCTCTAAACCACTAGACTGCCATGCACGCATCGCAATGGAACGTGCAGCATGAAAAGGCATAATATACCCAGGAAAAAAACCCACGATACAGCGCAACCAATCAGCCCCCGCATCATCAACCAGCTCATCAGGGAGCTCAAGGATTGAACCCGGGTCCTTCCGGGCTATCGAGTCAAGGCAAAATCTAGTGCTGGCCTCAGTAACCCGAACCCTATCAGCCCAAGAACCGGGTGGTTTGGGTAAGGGTTGTTTGAGGGTGGTGTTTCGGGCAGGTGGGTGTGTTTGAGTGGCACGAGGCGGGCGTTGGGTCTGATTCTGTTTGTTAGGGGCGGAGGTGGCCATAGTAGGGATGGTGTAGTGTAGGCTAGAAAATGTGTGGTGAAAATAGTGGGTAACCTCAACCGGAAGCAATAAACCAAAATTAACTCCAAAACTCCAAAATACCAACCAACAATCAATTCAACCAAATATCTCCAAATCAGTCAATTCAACCAAAGTATCCAACCGACAATCCAAATAACCAGGCGCATGCAGAAAAGCAAGTTCACAACAGTTCAAGAACAAATTAAAGAAGATAATGTGAAATTGCGATATAGGGTGTGCATACCGGTCACCAAAACGGGCATAAAAAAAGAACCAGTGAATAGTTTCTGTTGATGTCGCTCCTTGGATTTGATTATCCGCAAGGAATTTGGGTGTCAGCCAAGAAGCAAATATGCATGTAATAGGCTGAGGAGCAACCTGGAAGAATCGATAAATAGTATTTTCGGATGAACAGTACTGACGCCGTCAGGAATAGTATCTCCGAAAATATAAATGCGATTTCAGGGATAAATACTGGGAATCCGACGATTCTACAGAAGGAAAACCTGATCGACGCCTCTTGATCTACACTTTGGTACCGGAGGTGACGACCCACTCGCCGTCGAACAGAAAAGCGGCGGTGAATAGTAGATTAAAAACTCCGTGGACGGGGCTGAAGACGGTCGAAACAGATTTCAGTGCTGAAGAAAGATTTGCAGAACGGGCCGAGATGAAGCTGACCACGCTGGCGGTGACTATTCACTCGCCACTCTGCCGTCGTGAATAGTGAAAACCGATACCCTTTTTCTGTAGATTTGAACGTTTTCCGTTCGAAATCTCGAAAGGTTCAAGAAGTAAAGTTTGATTAGCGTGTTTCGATCTACAATATGTGTGAATCTCAAAGCGTTACTCGCAAAACCGGCGAAATGAACCGTAACTCCGGCGGTGTCATTTGAGAGAAAATCATGTTTCAATCTGTACCCCTAAACCCTAAACCCTAAAACCTTTTGAATGCAGAACACCTTTAACTCCTAAAAGCTAAAAGATTAGTTAGCAGTTAATGCAGATTAACTCTCCCATACAACAACAACTTCTTCCTTTTTCAGAATCAGGATGGTGAGAAAAATCATTCCAATTCATTCTTTTTAAATGTAGTCTACCACATCTCTCCCCAAACATCAAAAAAAAAAAAAAAAAAAAGGTCCCCTAAGTTTGCTGTGTGAGAGTAATTGATATCTCACATCGCTAGCAATACGATCTTGGATCATTTATATACAATTGGTATCAAAACACACACACTATCGAGATAGTGCTCAGTTGCAGACTCTTTTTAAGTCTATTGTCGATGAAGGTCTTAAACTTCTTGCTAAGAGCTTGAGAATATCTACTTGATTTGGTTTTGGCAAGTTCTAAATGGCTTAAAAATGGTCAATTACATCAAAATGGTCTATGATTTCTGACGTATTAATTCTGAAAAGACCTCAATATTAATAAGCTGCTGGGCTGCGGAACTCAAGGCTTAGGCCAGCCAACTCTTTTCTTCACATTGCCTTTTTGTCCAATACCGGAAGAATGATGATAATAAAGAAAGAAATGGGAATTTGGAATACAGAAGATGTGAGATTGAACCTTGTAAGGCTACAGGTAAGTCATGCAGTAACTGATCTTCTCTCCCTTATATTGCCATTAATCCCAGATGTGTCATCAATCTCTGAATAAAATTTCGTCTATTATGAGTCAAACTGTACTTTTACAGGTTTGATGTGCTGATATATAAATTAATCATACAGGACATATACTACGGTCCTTGTCAGGTCTCAGATAATTGGGATACTTTTCATTCAGATTGTTTTAATCAGGCACGTTTTCAACACACACTAGTATAGCAGCCTGCAAGAATATACAGTTGTTCTCTTTTATATGAAGATTAACTGGAGAAATATCAATTGAATAAAACAAGAAAAAAATCTGGTTGTTTGGAAGTTTATTTAGAGATATTTTCCTTTGCCCAGATAGATGATATATTGTAAGGTTATGGCTTACTTGGCTAATCTTATCTTTCCAACCTGCTTGCCCAATCCAAAAATCTTCCCTTCATAAACTTCCAAACCAACGAAGAGCGCCAACTTGAGCAGCATCCATGGCTTCCACTGCAACTTCCAAGATAAACTTGCAAAATAATGCCTCAAGAACAAGCTTCCTATCTTCACAAGGGACTAGACCGTTTCAAACTAATCTTAAGTTTCCATTTCTATCGTGTCCAACTAAAGTTATACACGTGAAATCTTCTGCTACAACGAAGTATAATGAAGTTGTGGTGGATGAGGAAATGGACAGGATTCGAAGGCTCCAAAACGGCTCCGACGTTCGTGGGGTTGCTTTGGAAGGTGAAAAGGGGCGAAGAGTGGACCTTACACCTCCGGCAGTGGAGGCCATTGCAGAGAGTTTCGGTGAGTGGGTGAAAAATAAATTGGAGAAGGAACGAGGACGACCAGTTAAGGATGTTAAACTGTCACTTGGTAAAGACCCTCGAATATCAGGAGCATCTTTGAGTGTAGCAGTGTTTGCTGGCCTTTCTCGCGCTGGTTGCTTGGTGTTTGATATGGGACTTGCAACTACTCCAGCTTGTTTTATGAGCACATTGTTGCCTCCGTTTGCCTATGACGCCTCTATAATGGTAGAGTACCAGAGCCGTTTGTGTTTGTTTTTCCTGATCGATTCCAGGCAATATTGCTAATACAATTCTTGGCTTTTATGTGTATATATTTCAGATGACTGCTTCTCACTTACCCTATACTCGGAATGGTCTAAAATTTTTTACTAAGAGAGGGGGGCTGACCTCACCGGAGGTGGAGGAAATATGTGACGAAGCTGCCCGAAAATATGCGAATAGGCTATCTAAAGTTTCGACTATGCTGACAACTCGTCCAACTAGAGTTGATTTCATGAGTGCTTATGCAGAACACCTCAGGGATATCATCAAGGAAAGAGTTAATCATCATTTGCACTATGACACTCCACTCAAAGGCTTTCAGGTGAGGTTTTCTTCTTGCTTGCTTTTGTTTGTATATACAAGCTTGTGGTGTGTTACTGTGTACCTCTCATGCACGCGTTGAATCTTCTGCTATCCTCAATGTCTACATGGAAAGGAAACATATGGTGCTCATTTCAGCTCTTGGTTTTGAGTCTGGGCCAATTTTACCAATTCGCTTCTTAAAGGCTGTCACATTTTCGGGCCCAAAAGCAATTTAGAGCTTGAAGCTTTCAGCCCAGAAAAAAGGCCCATTTATATACTTCATACGTGGATACGGGCGTTTTCATGAACGAATTTCCAAAAACATTAGTAATATTTGGCTTAACACTATAATGTTTCATGATTTTTTTATCATTACATGTCGTCTTCAATCTTAATACATTAAATTGGGAGTTTTGTTTAGTCCAAGGACAATTTGCAAAAATAACCAAATTTAAATTTAGATGAGTATTTATTCTACTAAATCCTAATTCTTTTTATTATCTGATTAATTGACGAGTTCACAAGTATCTTACTTATTAAAAACTAATTCATTATATTTCAAAATTAATCTTAATTTATTAAGTTGATGTTATGATTAATTTTGAAATTATGAAGATAAGATGAAAAAAGAAACCCTAACTTATAAAAGTTAGCTGGGAATAATTAGTAGGATGGGTATAAAAATACATTTCATGGGTGCAAATAACTTCATCTATAGACAAATCATTTGATCATTGATTTTCTTATGATTTGACGAGTGAATTATTTTATCCCTTATGATAAGATGGCCAGCACACATTTTTAGTTTGTAAAAAGCGTTCTTTTAATATGTTTGAACTGATTTGGAAAGGTATATTTTATCATTTAGGTTGAAGTTATTAAAAAACAAAATAAAATATTAAACCTGTTAAAAATCAAAACAGTCACCCATCTAAGTTATTTTGTTTAATTTTTGAAATCCATTGAACTCTAATGTTAAACCAAAGTTAGAATCGATAAATATTAACATTAGAGTTAGAATCCTTAAAAATTAAATCTAATTACAAAAGAGAATTGTGGGATTTCATGATATTGTGATAACCATTACAATGATTCCAGATAATAGTGAATGCTGGAAATGGATCAGGAGGCTTCTTCACATGGGATGTGTTAGACAAGCTTGGTGCAGACACCTTTGGCTCTCTGCACCTCAAACCAGATGGGATGTTTCCCAACCATATTCCCAACCCTGAGGACAAAACCGCAATGGCTCTAACAAGGGCTGCCGTGCTAGAAAACAAGGCTGATCTTGGAATTGTCTTCGACACCGATGTAGACCGCAGTGGTGTTGTGGATAGTAAAGGCAACCCAATTAATGGTGACAAACTCATTGCACTCATGTCTGCAATTGTGCTAAAGGAACATCCTGGTACCACCATTGTGACCGATGCTCGTACGAGTATGTCACTTGCCAAATTTATTACTGAAAGAGGAGGAAACCATTGCTTGTACCGTGTTGGTTATCGAAATGTCATTGACAAGGGAGTCCACCTTAATGAGGACGGCATTGAGACACATCTCATGATGGAAACTTCTGGCCATGGTGCTCTTAAAGAGAACCATTTCCTAGATGATGGTTAGTCATTTGCATCTTGCTCATGCTATTAATGATGTTAAACTAATAAATTAAGAATCTTTGAACTTGTGTGTTAGATTGCTTATTTATCAGTATTTAAACCTTTATTTTATAGTTTAAATTTTTTAGTCGAGTGGTTTCTTAATATGGTATTAATTAGCGGTGACACATTTGTATTTAGTTTCGGTTTTCTACAAGTTTAGAACTTGGGTTTAGTTCCATATTGGTATTAGTTTGATCTATGTTAGATGTGAGAAACCTGCTTAACTTTGATGGTTTAATAGTAGTGTTAGGCTTTTCCATGATAGATTATGCTTTTGTGGAAGTGGTAACTTTATATCATGTAACGTGCATTAACTTGTTGAATAGTATTTGTTTTCTGCAGGGGCTTACATGGTTGTAAAAATCATCATTGAGATGGTACGCATGAAGCTTGCAGGATCAGATGAAGGGATTGGTAGTCTAATAAAAGATCTTGAAGAACCACTAGAATCAGTTGAACTAAGGATGAACATTATTTCTGAGCCTAGAGATGCAAAGGCAAAGGGTGCTGAGGCCGTTGAAACATTTCGACAGTACATTGAGGTATTAATTAAATATTTTGCATAACAATTCACTTTCAAGCGTTGAAATCTAATCTCTATGTATATATTGCTTTCATTTATATGCAAGCTATTTGATCACTTGCAGGAAGGGCGGCTTCATGGATGGGAATTGGACTCATGTGGAGAATGCTGGGTGAGTGAAGGCTGCCTTGTGGACTCCAACGACTCTCCTGCTGCCATTGATGCTCATATGTACAGGTGCAATAGAAGTCACTTAGAAACTTCCAATTTGAGAAATGCAAGTTTCCCAACACTCTATGTTACAAGCTTAAAAATTGTTGCAAATTCAGGGCTAAAGTTTCAGACGAAGAACATGGAGAACATGGATGGATACACCTTCGCCAGAGTATTCACAACCCAAATATTGCTGTAAATGTCCAATCAACAGTGCCTGGGGGCTGTCTATCTATTACAAGAGTTCTTAGAGAAAAGTATGTAACATTGCAAGTTAATCTCCATCCTGTATTTTCTTGTTCTTGGGTTAATTTGCTTCCAAAACATTTATAAGTCATTTTAATTTTATTTCTGGTTTTTGAATCTTCTCAGGTTTCTCAGGGCAAGTGGAATGGAAAAAGTGCTTGACATTTCCCAGATCGACAGGTATATCAAAACTAGCTAGAAGCCTGTCAAGGCTTATTCAGGTGCAGACATACATATAGAGAATGATTGTTTATACATCAGATAACTTCTTTTGTACATAAGAACATATCAGAGGAAAGATATATTTTATAGAAAAATGGAAATTTAGCAAATTTTCCCTTTACGACATGGATTTTAATATCAAACGTTGAAAGTCATGCCAGTACACAACTTCGCTTTGCAGTTCAAGCTTAATCCTGAGTCAACAAAAGCAAAAGCTTCTCATAACCTAGTCAATATCGAATGGGAGCAAAATAGGCCATCTGATGCGATGCGAGAAAATCATCTAAATTAATCACATTCCATTCATCCATAACAGCAGCTATATTATAGACAATTAAAAATAGCTAAAATCGCTGCAATGGTTTTCAGAGTAAGAGATATTATAAACGGTTGAACATATGACGGTTTCAACAGATTAACCTATCTTTATCATATATAGCCCAATAACATGCACAAATACATGTATCATATATCTGGGGTGTGTGGATTGCATACTTCAATCCTCTGTGATCATTGGCTCACTAGGCTTGCTGTGTTTCATAAGCCTACAATCACACCGGTATGCTCTTTTAAGAAAAATTTATGCTCCTTCAAGAAAAATTTTAGGAGAAAGCAATTAGTGGAGTATAAAAAATAGTTAAGTATCAACTTCAAATGACCAAAGATCAATTAGTAAGTTGCCAGGGCAAAACAAATTTACATTTCTCACAATAAAAGCTTGTAGTTTACTTTAGTTATAACTAACCTGGTGAACAAACGTAAAGGTTACAAAAGAAATAATGAATTATCCGGGTATGTACATGGTAAAAGCGCAAAGACAAAATTTATAGATACAGCATAAGTATTAGCTATCACCAGATGCAGTACCACGAACATCTTGTCTGGTGTCTGTCAGACTAACAAACTAACAACCAATTTCCTCAGCAACGGTACTATTGCAACCATGAACAATGTCCAAGTGGCCGCCGAGCTCATTACTGGTTTTGCCTTTTTTGGTACAGATAAGCTCAGTGTCACAATCACCATTTTCAGCACTCCTTTTAAGTTTACATCCAGTTAAAGAAGGTTTACCACTCAACTGCAATTTACTAGATTCTCTTTCTTGAGCTTCAACATTAATAGGTTTATGACCATCAGTGTCACTTGGCATTGATTGTTGACTTGATGATTCAGAGAATGAAGACATTACACTGTCAGCTGCTTTGGCATCATGACATGGGTTAGAACCATTTGTTGCATCCTCACAATTCCTACCTGATGACAAAGCAGTATCAGAACAGTGAGGGTTGTTAGAAGCACTTCCATTAACACAATGAAACTCCATGTCTTCTTCCTTACCACCACCTGAAGATTCAGTCATACCAATCACGTTTGACTCTGTTGGCACATGCATGGATAGAGAGGCCTCAACAATGAGAGAATTAGCATCTGCTTTGTTAGAGAGAACTGTTTTCTCAGCATCATCACTGCAAAAAGCATTCTGCTGAGTTTCAGTGCAGTGCTCAAGGCACCCTGTTGTTGATGGAGGGGTGTTAATGGTCAGTTGATCCACATCCATCAAACCTCGATTGCAATCTTTATCTGAGATAACATCTTCAACTCCATTTTGACCAGTGAGAGCAGCATCTTTGGTGGTTGGATAAATGATAATTGCAGGGTCTGAATTAATTAAGAAATTCTCTTCACTCTTGGAGATACAATCACTGGATATAACCTCATCAATAGAAAATAATCCAGGTGAGGGAATACATGCGAGTGGCTGGTTATCATCTGTCTTGGCAAGAGAAATTTCTTCTTCAGTATTCTCACCACAAACTCTGTTTCCACAAACCACCTGATCAATGAGCATGCTACCCAAATCATTTGCACTACGACCACAAGCATCTTGCTCATTCACACAATCATTGTCATTTTGAGATGATACATCCTCATTCATGCTCTGACTCTCACCGACTAAGTCCCTATCTTGACCACCGGAAACCACCCCTAAATTTTGTTGCTCAATGTTATCCACAGTTTGTTTCTCAGTAGGATCCAGATTAGTCTGGCTACTTCCACTATCTACAAGGGCATTTAACTGCTTGTGTACAGAGACTGCAAGAGAAATAGCATGATCACGAATCAAAGAATCAAGGGGTGAACAATGTAACAAGTCAATTAGGGCTTGGTTATATTGCATTAAGCTGATAGACGGCATGACAGACCCTTTCTTGTGAAAAACTCTAATAACTTTTAACACATGCTCGCACAGATAGCCCATTTCTGCCCAATTACAATCACAAATACCATACTGTGAACCAGGGTTCTGCACAACATAAGTTTTATCTCCATCATGCTGGTCTATGACTTTAGCGCATTTACCCTCAACGATGACATTGGAATCTGGAATCTTCAATGCTTTGCGCCAAGATGTTAAACCACTCACCCACTCATCTTTCCAATATCTTGCAAAATCATCCTTCTCTGAGTATTCATCGAGCCAAAAGTAGGAATGCACTTTAGTACCCAACTTATCAACCAACCAATCAGCACGTTGGTAAACAGTAGGATCTTTCTCATTCAACAACCTGAGCTTCAACTGATTGTGGTAAAATTCCATGGTTGCACTAGTCTCCTGGCTGGCAATTGGAAGAGTCTTTAATGTAGTGATCCAAGTCCCTGAGAGAAAAGAACATGTCTTTAAATCTTTCAAGAAATACAAGAGGCTTTGACATAGAAAATCAATGGACTAAGGCTATTAGAGTGAAACTTCATATTCCTAATACTTTATGAGCCTCTTCATATTCTTTACATGATGAAATATGACATCAAATCACAACTCTCAGTAAATCTGAGACCATAAATCTGAGACCATTACTTTATTAAGAGCTATGGTATAAACAAGACATGGCTCACCAATGCAAAGGTCTGAACAACAGTTCAGCAGCGCATGTTGTAAAGTTGAGAAGAATGACAACAATTTTAGCAATTTATTCTAAGGCACCAGTTGGAAAATAAGACTCACCTATCCTGGGATACCAGACTCCCCTGAAGTAATCCATAAAATCTGAGTTATCCGTGAAGTCTTCCATGAAATCCTCAAACAAGTCAAGATGTCCATGTCCTTTACAGATGCTATCTACTGCCTGTCCAAGCCGTCTAAAAATCTCAGCACGCATCTCTGTTTCTGAGCATCTCTTCACTATGTTCTTATGCCATGCGTGGCGAACCCGCCAGAAAGAAATCAACACAGAGCACTGGAACACATCCCTGAGTACAATGGAGCAGTTTATGAATTCAAGCCAGCATCATTTATTCTGGAAACAAAGAGGGTGTCATTGCCTCTCATCATTGAAAAATGGTCTATAGCACTATTAACAAACTGACCACATTGTGGTTCATGTTCATATGCAATGATGCATATTGCATTATTATCCTCGATCAGTGATCACATTGTTACAAAATATTTAGGGCCAGAAACTACTGAAAAGTGAGGCATCGGACAGAAAATACTTGATAAACATTGAACCGTATGATATGGCAGGTCAGGATGACAATTCTAATCGCAAATGCACTAGAGGTCCCAAACCATACTAGAAAATACTTGATAAACATTGAACCGTATGATATAGGGTGAGGATGACAATTCTAATTGCAAATGCACTAGAGGTCCCAAACTAGATGTAAATAAATGTATCAAGTAATCACGTAAGCCTTAGCTCACACTACTATACATGGTTAATGGACAATTATCCACCAAAATACCAAAAATATACTAGAAAGCATATGATAATCTTAATTGAGTTCAAGAAACACCTACTTGATTGTAAGAATGTCAGCTGATGGATCATCCACTATAAACCCAGCCAACTTCCAAGTAGGATCCTTTGTTCGAACTCTATTGTAAAGAGCCCTCATCCATCTATGCGTATCAGCACTTGCAAATCTCGGAGCTATTACCCAGGCTACTGGGATGGCCTTGTTGTCTGAGTTGAACACGACGAGACTGTGTAAAGGATACTACATATTATAATTGTAGAGAAGGCCATGATTAGTTTCCAAGGTATTTGAAGGCTGTAATGCAATAAAAAACAACAATTATAAGTATTAGATCATCATTCAATGAAGAAAAGACACACCTTCAATTTGTTTGTACCAAACCTTGAATCAGACACAACAAGGCTGCGGTTGCCGAATCGAATCATCTGCTGCAACTGCCACTCTGTTTGAATGCCCAAAGTGAAAGGAACATAATCAGAAAAATCCTCATAGAAGAAAACATGACTCTGGTGGCTTTCAACCCACACTTTTATACTGCTTGCATCATCTGGGTCCAATTCGTAGGTAGAACGTCGGATGCTCCTCTCCTGTCTTCGAACATATCTGTGCGTCAAGAGGTCATCACGATTACATGGACCACCTTGTTTCTCCACTGATTCATTGTGTCTCTGCATTATTGTCTCCACAGAGACCCCAACATATAGTAGAGATAACACACGAAGACGGAGATCTTCTGAGATGTATGGCGCAAACATAGCACGTGTTCCAGCAGCCTTCTTGTCCTGCGGGCCATGACATGGCAATCCATTCTTATCCACGTGCTTATCATCATTATATATGATAAGTGCTACTGATGGTTCAGCAATTAAACGTTTCACAATAAAGTGGCATATGCACCCTCTTTTAGTATTCGGACGGCCAGCATTTTTCTTCTTTGGAATATAAGTATTCCTACTGGGACGTACAATGCCTCCCTTCCTATGGTCATCAGGACCAAACGAACACCAATACCTACAGATTTAAAAGGATCACCCAAATTTACAAAATAAAAGACACAAAATAGGAACTTTTATAAGAAAATTTGTGGAACTTACAAAATATATTCAAGAATACCATCAACCTTTGGCTTGTAAGATGTATTTGTAGACCGTCGTCGCCTTGCTTCAACATGAAATCTTGTTGGACATTCTTTGTTGGCAGATTCACCCCTCACAAAATCATCCACTCTAGCAAATGGGATTAGAGCAACTCTATCTAATTTGTCACGCCAGCCTTCCACCTTTGACCAAACAAGATCAAAAGCAGAAAACTCCAAGGTCGGAGGATTCTGCACAGGAAGGGACAGAATCTCGTCCCATCTGGCCATCTGCAATGGACACAAAAGATTTTACACTCTCCATAACCAATAAAAAAACATACTCTATTTACAATTGGATTAATCATGCATGTTGGTCAGACACCCACACTTACACGGAGTATTCAATTCACAAGGTTGGGCTTATTTTTTCAAGCTTGTGATAGGTTCAGCTTTCCTCAACTTCAATTGGCATCAACAGAATTGATTCAATTATAGTTGGAACAGTTCACGAAGCAAAAATATCACAACAAAAGAAAACACAAACCAAACCCCCTTCCCTTATCCTTTCTTTGTTTTACCGATAAACCGAACAGAAATTAGTCGAAACTAACAGTTAAAAAACCCTAACTGAACCACTCATTGCCACTTTATTCTCACTTTTAAGCATCCAGCTGATAAGTGGTGATAGAGTTTGAACAACTAAAACCTCCCCAGTTTCCTTCTAGCTTCCAGAAACTCTAATACAAATCTTAGCCTTACCCACTGTTTGGTTTCCAAGAAAATTCATAAAAGTGGTTAGAAAACAAAAGAATAAGACGTCCCTTTACAAGTCCAAAAAATAAGCCCAAACAAACAACAAAAACGAATTAAATTCAGTGAGCTGAGTGAAAATGTTAAGTATCACCCAGAAAATTTAAATTTCTCTCAATTTTGTAGCATTTTCCTGGCAAACAAACAAGGAAAACTTCACCATTCACGGAAAATAAGAAGAAAAAGAGCTCCTCGTAGAAGAGTGCACGGGCCATGTTGTATTTTCATATATTATTGTTGTGCAAACAACGTGGCATGGCTTAAGATAAGAGAAGCAAAGTCAAAGTGTAGAGCGGTTACCTGGTGAGAGAGATGAAACCTCGCGAGTTGAGTAGTAAATAAGGAAGAGCTGAGAGTGGCGCCTGATAACCAAAGGCTGCTAGAAGAGAAGAGAGGAGAGGTCACGTCCGTGGGAGGCACCTCCTTGTGGAGAATTATCAGAGGGGAAAAAATAACAAACTACCCTCCAGGTTTTGGAAATTGTCAACCGCATGCCCACTATTACTCGATTTCCCAGTACTCCAAACATTTTCAAAAATTCATCAATCACAACCCAAACACAAAACGGTGTTAATGTTCTTTGACAATACAAGGGTACTAATGTCATTGGGCTTCACCTAATCGATCAACAATCATCCTTGTTCGTCTGCCTTCAGCATCTTATAATGAGAAACAAACTTCTCATCACCATCATCTAAAAAAATAAAAAAAAAAATCACCCATGGTCAAATAAATCAACTTATCCGACTCAATTCAAGAGCCAACAAAACCAGCTTGCCCTTCTCCACAACAAACCCTTAAAAAGATCTTCCTATTGCTATGAGTTTTAAAGAACTCACCCTACAACTTCTTGATTTTAGTCCATGCCATGATAATCTGTCATTCTTTCAGTAAAATTTTTAAGCATTGGTTGACTAGCCAATACTAATCATGGATCAATAGAAGAGCTTTGGTTGACTGAGCGCGGGGTAACTTATGTTCGACTAAGCCGATGTGCACCATGGATCAATAGAAGAGCTTTGGTTGAAGTCAAATAGGTGAAGATGGTACTTAATTAGATAAGAAGATAGCCAAGAGACCACGAGCCTTCATTGAAGATGATGATGAATCACGATGGTTAGTAGCTCAATCATATATTTGATCATTTTTAATCATTTTTCAAAGTCATATTGGGTTCTCTTTTAGATATCTTATCCTAAATTAATAAAATAAGCGATAAAACAATAATTATAAGCTGATCAACCCTCCAAATTAATTAGAATTAACTAATTTCATTAATTAGGGATGTACTTAATGGATTTATAGGAAAAATTAGATGATTGCTGACCAAAAAAGTAATTGATGGCATGCTCTTGACAAATTTTGAATCCTGAATGATAGTTTATGATTTTTCTCTGTTACGACATTAATAATAATAATAATAACAGCAACAACAATAATAATAATTAGGGAATAAAATGAGAAGATGTCATACATTGCCCCAAGGCTGTGGCTTAATGTCACTTGTATTATTGAACTTTTGCTAATCGTCCCTAGGTTTAATGAAATTCATTGTTTAATTAATTGACTGACTGACTGACAGAAACCGTCAGTTAACATGAATCTGACTAACTTTTGGACTAAATTTACTTATTTACCACTTATAACAATATATTGAACGCAACAAAATAAAAAAAAATCAAAATTCAATAAAAACTCTTTAACGCATTAAGACAAAGTAGAGAAAAAGAAGCTGAAAGACGAAATTATATAACCTTGGGATGTTACTCAAAACTACAGTCGTATGATGTCAGGGACTTAGATGACGAATGTCACAAAACTTACGGACGGCGAAATGAACTTAGGCAAATGGTGTGGCATGTAATATTTCTGCAAATAAATGTGTATAATTTGGAGATAGCTTGGAACAGTTAGGGCTGAGATCATTTAAAGATTGGGTCCATTTGGAGTTGGCATTCGTCCGCCCAAACCTAACATAGGCCCAATCCACACAATTAAGATCAAAACCCCTTCGCGCAAGTTTGAATTTTTATTTTAAAATTTTTAATGTTATGTAACAAAAATTTTAAGAAATTTGAGTCAAAAGAAATTTTGTTTGTTGGGGTTTTGGTGAGAAAGGAAAAACTGATTGCTCCTAATACTATCCTATCTGAAGTTAAACATACAACCCAAACACAAATCTAAACCTATATTGTAATACGGTCATGTCCAGTGTAAGTTAGTAAGTATAACACCCAAAATCGAAACACAAATATTACCAAAACGCTAAAAAATCACTAATAATAAATCTCTAAACAAAAACTTCAATAATCATTCTTATTAGAAAAAAGTGAACAGAACAATACATTTAATGTCTCTCTAAGCAAAACAAAGTCTAACAATCTAAAGTTTTAAACATAATTGTAATAAAAAAATAATCTTTTTATTGCATAATTCCAAAAAAAAATGAATTAATGTCTCGACATCAACCAACAAGCCCAACTACTAACTTCCGAGACTATTATGCAAAATGTTAGAGACGAGGGGTGAGCCGTTAACTCAGTAAGTAAAATCATACACAACTATTAGTCTCTTAAAATAATTATAAAAACTTCATATAATTCATAGTTTAATACTTCAGGTCCAAAATCATATCTTAATAAAAACGGAGTCATAAGCATTTGTAACACTTAAGATCAAAGAAATCATTCACAATCATTAAGGATAAAAAAAAAATTATCAACTCATGTCACATGTAATCCCGGTGACCCGGCCTAAAAGTCGTGTGCACACTAATACCACAACTGGGTTCAGAATTCATAACAGTATTTAGATACTATAGGCAATGAGTCAAAATATTCAAGAACCATTTCAAATAACACGATACTCAAAGTACATATACTAATAACTTTTTGAAGATAATAATAAGTTCGTCAGACGTTCATTTCACTAAAACGGTTTTTAACATGAAAACGGTTTTTGAGAATCAATTTAAAAACTTTGCTAAGACTCTAATTTCACAATTTATATTCTAAAACAGAAAATAATTCATATAATATCACATAAAAATATTTCCTAGCAAATCAAAATATTTATTAAGAACACATTACACTTTAATCATAGTACATGTATGATGTTACTTACCTTGATCGATCTAAAAAGAGAAAAATCCTAGCTCCTATTCATCCAACGATTGTCCTAAGACATAACCAGAAAACATCTTGATAAATTCATAAACTCAACACCTCAAATGCTCTACAAATTCCCTTAAAAATTCATAAACAAACCGTTTTGCCTAAGACTCATTCTCTGAATAGAGGTGATTCCAGAAATTTTATAAATTTATATCTTAATCTGATTAACCTAGGATTTTGCAGAGGTGAACTAGACACATATATTATTCAAATGAAAATTTTTCAAAGCAAATTACATTCAAAAACTATTTTTAAATGATTTTCGTTTTCTATCAGTAAAGCCTATCCAGAATTTTCAGATTAAGATGTTTCAAATTCAAAATTTCATAACAATTATTATACACATTTAAAAATCATGAAAATTTACAGAAACATATAAATCATCTTCACAAAGTATCATCAAATTTGAGAAATTTCTGACTCCTCTAGCATATGAAAAAAATTTCAAAATTTGTAACATCCAGAAATCATAGTATTTTCCAGGATTTCAATAGAGAGTTCAAAAATTCGTAATAAATTGAAATATTAATATTTTTTTGTGAAATAAAATTTTACACATTCATATATATGTATATAAGAATATATAAAAAAAACAGACTGAAAATCAAATTTTAAGTATCCTAATAAATTCAAAAATCCTAAGCTATTCCTTAATCCTCTGCAGAAATCCTAGCATAAATCTAGGCAACAAAAAAAATTCTAATAAAAATTATTAAATAAAACTAAAAGAAACATAATCTTACCTAGAAATCTTTGAGTTTCAAAGCCTCCACCTAATTTTTAGGTTAAAAACCCTATTTGTAATATTATAATATTGCTTATATGCTAGATGAGGTTAAGGTATTCCAAAAGAGATAAAACTAAACCTGTATGTATCTCTTCTAATTTAAATATAAATAAAACTCTTTTTTTTATTTATTATAATCCTTGTCCAACTCCCAACAAAGACTTTTATAGCCCTAAAAAAAATTTACGGTTGTTATAATAAGTGTGTAACACACGAACCATAGAAAAAACTATTATTCATTGATAAAACATCATACAAAAAAATTAGCACCTCTTCTAATTTTTCTTTCCTAAATTCTTAAAATTTTAAATGGTGCACATTTTGAAGAAAACTACGAACCAGGGTCTAGCCAAAATATTGAATCAATGGAGGCAAAGTTTGATCAATAATAAAAACAGTCAATATTTTGAGAGTTAATTCTTTCATCTCATACTTGATTATTGATTAATGCATAAATTGATCTCAGACTATGGTTATTATTATTAATTTTTATATGTATATGATTTGCACCATATTCGATTACGTCTAAAATTTCTTTATCAATCGACTTTGTTGTACTCACTAATACCTTGAACTAGGAATAATACAATCAATGCCCAGTTTCAACTCATTTGACGATTGTTTGAAATTTAAATTAATTAATTAATTACTTCCTTTTGAATTGGTTCGTTCCTTAATACACTTTATTAATGACTTTATATTAAGCATCCGATATCTTATAGTTTTCTGGATGCCAATAAACAAATTTCATAATTTAGAGATTTATTATAACTTGTGTTACTTTCCTATAGTTTTCTCTATCTTTCACTTGACCAATTATTTTAATTAGGTGCATCAATTATTAATTATTCTTAATCAAATGCTCCTTAATCGCCTTTAGACATAATCATTTGGTCAGATGATCACAACCATCTTACCATGGGGTATGATAAAATTTTAGAATATCCTTTGACTCGGTGTCTGACATGTGTTCATACATTAATATAATCAGAAACCTAAGATACGATGAGGGTGTGGCTACGGTACACCTGATGTACCGGGGCTGCACTTTTTTAAATTGTGTAAAAGTTGTAAATATATGTGCAAAAGTAGTAAATGAATATGTAAAAGTTGTAAATGAGTATGTAAAAGTTGTAAATAAGTGTATAAAAGTTGTAAATGAATATGTAAAAGTTCATTTACAACTTTTACAAACTCATTTACAATTTTTACGCACTCATTTAAAAAAATTGTAACTAAGTGTATAAAAGTTGTATTTACAACTTTTACATATTGATTTATAACTTTTATACATTTATTTACAACTTTTACAAAAATTTGAAAATTGATGTATCGGTACATCAATAGTACCGTAGTATGATTCGAAGATTTATCATATTAAGAAAAAAGTAATTACAACATGCATTTTGTTTCTACTTTCTAAAGTATATATTTAATATTTTGATTCTTCTTCTCTAGTAATATTTCTAAAATAGTTAGATTAAAAAAAAAGAAAAAAATACGTGTAAGTTGATTAGTCCACAAATAAATTTCATTATAGTGTGTGAATATAAGAATATTAAGTTACAAGTGTCAACCAATCGATCAAGATCTTTCTTGCAGATTCAATCCGTCGCATGGTGGTTATTAAACCTCTAATGGTCCACACCACACATACATTATGATTTTTCTTTTTTTTTTTTGTTTCGGGGCAACGTTAAAGGGTTTAGATTAGTGCCACCAGGTTCTAAATAGGAGAGCAACTCTTTTTGTTTAGGATTAGTTTTAAGAATATAAAATTAAATGTAGAGAAGGAAATGTGGTTGATATTAATATAAAATGCAAAAGAAAATATGATACAAAAAAGGCAATCAAATACAACACTACAATAATGTTATGTTTTGTTTTCGTGTTTTCAGAAAACTATTTTTTGAAAATGCATGTTTACCATATATTTAAATTAAGAGAAAATATTACAAATAATCTTGAACTAAGACCTAATATTATAAATAACTCTAACGTTTTTTATAATATTATGAACGAACCCACTGTTAGAATCTTCCGTTAAAATTAACTGTGCTATGGGTATTATAATCTAATAAGCTATTGTCACTATTAAAACCAATATGATTGGACAATTTGCACTTATTTTAATGCTCTCAACACTCATTTTCTTTCTATATTAATATATATAATTAATATATAATTTAAAAAAGAAAGTATTACTATACATACCCTTAATAATATAAAAACAAACCCTCAAATTATTATTTTATTTTATTAATTCTTTTACTATTTATACACAAATTTCTTTTTTGTTTATCCTTAATACAATTTAAAAAGGTAAATTAATCCATAAAAATTAAAACAAAAAAGTTGTGTATTTGCCTTGTAATTTTATGGATTAATTTACCGTTTTAAATGTGTTAAGGATAAACAAAAACAAAAAGAAAAAATTGTATACAGGCAGTGAAAGAATTAAAAAAATAAATAAAATAAAATAATAATTTGAGGTTTTATTTTGATATTATTAAGGGTATTGCAGAAAAACAATTTATTTTTTAAATTAGATCTATTAGTGTAGAAAAAAAGGGGTGTTGGGAGCATTAAAATAAATGCAAATAGTCTCATCATATTGGTTTTAATAATAAAATAGATTAATAGACTACAATACCCCTAACATATTTAATTTTAACATAAGATCCTAATGACAAGGTTATTCATAATATTATAAAAAAAGTCAGGGTTATTTGTCATTTTAAACCTTAGTTAAGAGTTATTTATAATATATTCTCTTTAAATTAATATCAATCATATATCATTTTTAAAATTAAAAAAATTAAAACTAACTATATATTCTGACTAAATTTTGAAATAAAAAATTTAAAATATAAAACAACTAAAATTTATAAAAAAAACTACATAATAATCAAAATCCTTTGAAGATTAAGTTTGTATAATATAAAAGCATTTGTTTGAAAATTTTCTTAAAACTAATTTTCAGACCATCTAAATAAAAAATAAATTCCTAAAATAAGATATAGAGAGTATGAATACATACATACATACATACATACATACATACATATATACATATATATATATATATATATATTTATATATATATATATTCATTACAACTCTTTATGTTTTATTACTTTAGATTTTGAAGATATATAGCTTAAGATACAAGCTTAATCAAAGAACAAATTGTGATATGATCATGATATTTTGATGGGATTTTGAGTTAAATATTAAATATAAATAAAATTAGCACAAAATTATAAAGTGATTTGTGACTTTGCAATGATCCTTTTTCTCTTACCCAAACAAATTATGGGAGAACTTAATTAATTTTTTCCTTCAAAAAAAAAAATAGGTTCATTAATTTTAAACTTGAAAAGTCTAGAGGTTCTCACGAGATAATATAAATAAAAAATATTTTTAAAAAAAGTGTAACTAAGCCACCAAAAACTAGAATAATTGTCAACAACTTTTGTAATTACATGATCTAATGCTAGATGATTAGAGAGAAATGACTCAAATCATGTAAGAATAGTGCTAGATTTATAATATTCATATAACTCAATCTCTGCAACCGTGTATTCCATATGACAAAAATTTACTAGAGGAGGAAAAACAAAAAAAGAATGATGAAAGTTACATCTCCAATAAAATTCTGCCATATAAATTGGCTTATCAAGTTATATAGTTTGGGTTATATGAAAGTTATAAGTTTAGCATTACTGAATCATGTAACACTTCATATATATATATATATATATATATATATATATATATATCTATATATGTGTGTGTGTGTGTGTGTGTGTGTGTGTGCGCGTGTGCATATGTGTGTGTATATATATATATATATATATGTATGTATGTATGTATGTATGTGTATATAGGAATAGGATTAGGACTATTTACCAACCCCCTGAGGTTTTGTTAAATTGTTCGATCATCCCTCAATTTTTAGAAATTGGGTTTGCCCCCTGAGGTTTCAAATAAGATGTTAGCATTAATATATGAAGGGTACAATCGTAATCTCAAATATAATCAAATTTCAACTTAAAAAATTTTGCATCGGTCTCTACTATGTGAATTACTAAAAGTCCATAATCCCAAAAAAAAATTCCTAAATATAGTAGTTAACCTAACCTAAGTTAAAAATTAAATCATGAAATATATAAACTTAACTAAAGTTAAGTCTTCTCCAAGCTAACCCATAATCAAATTCGTGCGTTGGGACACTATCATCAACGTTCAAGCTTCCTATTTGCATATGGGTAATGGGTATCACTTCGCTGTTGCATATGATATTTTTTGGCTATGGGTCGTGCTGATAATGAAGAAGAGAGAGCGGCATTGGATGAGGGTGGCTACAAGATTGGTGATGGGAGGTGTGATGGAGCTCGGTTTGACTAAGGGAAGGAAAATCAATGATGGATCAGATGTAGGTAAGGACGGTGAGGTGGAGAGGAGCAGATCAACAAGATGAGAGAGAGAAGGTTGAGGAGAAGGGGATCAGTAAAGGATGGAGGAGAACGGGGTGATAAAGTAGAGGAGGAGATTCGCTGGATTAGTGATGGATGGCTTGGGTGGTGAATAGAGATCGAAAAGATAGATCTTGTAAGAGTGAGAGAAGGGAGATCGAGTGTGATAGAAATAGAAACTTCTTGTGAAAGACAAACATAATTTTTATTAAAGATCCTGAATACCATCTCAATGAGTATAGTATCACGTTTTATATACATAACTAGGCAGTGTAACAGACTAACTGATTGAAGCTGACATGGCAAGTTTGTTGCACAGTTGTTACACGTGCAGAACTTCTTAACAGATTATTTTCTTCAACATTCCTCCTCAAGTTTAATTGCAGTTCTTCTAAGCAGTAAACTTGTTCCCTGATTCAATTCTTAACTTCTCTCTTAACAATTCAAAACGCACTCTAGACAATGGTTTTGTCATTATATCTGCAATTTGAAATTCAGTGGAAATATGCTTAACAACTAGTGGCTGTGACAAAACTTTCTCTCTGATGAAGTGAACATCCACTTCTATGTGCTTTGTTCTTGTGTGAAACACTAGATTTGCAGTCAATGATTCTGTACCTTTGTTTGTCACACCAAATCACAGGAACTTCAGTTAATTGAAACTCTAACTCCTTTAATAAACTTTGTAGCCAAATTATTTCTGTGGCAGCTTGAGATAAAGATCTATATTCTGATTCGGTTGATGATCTAGCTACCACCTTTTGTTTCTTAGCCGATTAGTAGATCAAGTTGTCTCTAAAATAAATGCAATAGTCGGAGGTTGATTTTTTGTCATCAAGTGAGCTAGCCCAGTCTGCATCACTGAATCCTACTAGATTAAGTTTTGACATAGGCTTAAAGAGCAGCCCATAATCACTGGTTCCTTTTACATACCTCAACAACGTTTTGCATCCTTGCTATTGATTCTTTGTTGGAGATTGAAGATATTGACTTAGTTTATTGACAGCAAATGAAATATCTGGTCTAGACATTGCCAAGTATTGCAATGCACCTACAACATTTCTATAAACTGTAGGTTGATCAAAAAGTTCACTATCATCCTCTCAAAATTTTGAATTAGACATCATAGAAGTTTGAGTCTTTTTAGCTTCTAACATATTATACTTTTTCAACAAGTCTTCTGCATACTTCTTTTGAGTGAGCATTAAACAATCCTCTTTTCTCTGAACTTCGAAACCAAGAAAATAATGAACCTCTCCTAGTGCCTTAAGTGAAAATTGCTTATTCAAGTCACTAATAACTTTTTGTACTTGAGCCTTGTCACTACCTGTTATCAAAATGTCATCTACACAGACTAATAATAGAATTATCTGACCTTTATTCTTGTAGATGAACAGACTTGAATCAGCCACAGACATCCTAAACCCCCACTAAAGCATAGCACCTTTAAGCTTGTCAAACCAAACTCTAGGGGCCTGCTTCAAGCCATATAAGGACTTGTTCAGCTTACAAACATAACAAGGCCAAGAAGGATCAATAAAACCAATAGGTTGTGACATAAAAAACATCCTCCTGCAAGTCACCATTTAAGAAAGCATTGTTGATGTCAATTTGCTGGATATCCTATTTGTAAGTGACTGCAATAGAAAACACAACTCTGATAGTGGAAGGTTTGATTACAGGGCTAAAAGTTTCAAAATAGTCTATGCTTTCTAACTGTTGAAAACCCCTAGCAACAAGTCTAGCTTTGTATCTCTGTAGAGTCCCACCTGAGTTATACTTTATTCGAAAAATCCATTTATTGTCTACTATGTGATTTGCTGTGTCAGAAGGTACCAATGTCCAAGTGTTATTTGCTATGAGAGAATAAAATTCAGCTTCCATGGTAGCTTTCAAATGAGGGCTGGATAATGCTTGAGCTACGGATGAAAGTTTTGTGCTTTGCAAAGTGTGTATAGTGAAAACTTTTAACTTAAAAATTCCAGCCTCGGCTCTAGTAACCATAGGATGAGAAATAAGAATAGGAGCTGGTTTTGTTGGTGACAATGAGGGAGATAAATCAGGAGAAGACATTTTCTTAGAGTTTGATTCAAAAGAAATATGTTTAGGTAGTATATGTTCTGTAGAACCTAAATTTGAGACATATGAAGAAGAAGAATTGGACAAGGAATTGTGTGGAACATGATTAGAATAAAGAGGAGAAGATTGAGGTGGAACAGCTGACTGTGAAGGAATTGTAGAAGAGGATGTAATGAAACTTGGAATTATCCAAGTGGAATACACGGGCTGAGAAGATATAGAAGAATTACTAGATATAAGAAAATTTCCAGTTTGAAAAGGAAACTCAATTTTATGAAATAAGACACTCTTAGAAATGTACACTCTGCCTAAAGAATGTAAGCACAAATACCCCTTGTGATTACTGTTGTATCCAATAAACACACATTTAGATGTGTGAAAAGAGAGCTTGTGTTTGTTGTAAGGTCAAAGATATGGAAAGCAGGCACAACCAAATACCCTTAACACAGTTAGATTAGGATATACTTTATAAAGTTGCTGGAAAGGAGAAACATTACCAAACAATGGTGTTGGCAATCGATTGAGTAGAAAAGTAGCTGTATGAAAAGCATGCCACCTAAACTGCAAAGGCAAAACAATTTGAGCAAGAAAAGTTAGCCCGATCTCTACCACTGATCTATGTCTTCTTTCCACCATTCCATTTTGTTGGTGAATGTATGGGCATGGATGCCTGAAAATTATACCAAGTTGAGTAAGCATAGAAGTGAGAGGTCTAAACTCTCCACCCCAATCAGTTTGTAAATAATTTAACTTGGTTGCAAATTGTCTCTCAACTAGTGATAAAAATGAAGGAAAAATCCTTGAAACCTTAACCTTCGTCTGCATAGGATAGATCCAACTGTATCTACTATAATGATCAACAAATAACAAATAATACTTGTAGCCATTCACAAAAGTAATAGGTGCAGGACCCCACAAATCTGTAGAGACAATTTCTAAAGGTACAATGATTGCTTTATTAGATAAAGGATAATGTAAGTGGCATTGCTTTTCAAGCTTACAAGAATCACACTGTAGCATTTTATTAGATGAGCTAGAAAGCAGTCCAGATTGTTTAGCAACATAAGCAAGAGTATGCACATTTGGATGGCCTAGTCTCTGATGCCATAAAACTGAAGGGGAAATTACTGCTTGTGAGATACATTTATTCACAACACAAGAAAACAAAGATTCTGGTTGAACATCACTGACTATTGATGCAGGAATACTTGAAGCAAGTGAAACTGATGATAATGTCTTTGAAAGTTGTTGTGACACATGCAGTTTGTAAAGGCCATTTTCAAGTCTACCTTCTAAGAGAACTTGCTTTCTAGTCTTGTCCTTACAAGCACAGGAATGAAACTCCACCATCATATCATTATCATTAATCAATCTAGAAATGCTAATAAGATTTTTTGTGATGAGAGGAGCATGTAGAATCCTTTGAAGGTTTAAAGGTGTAGTCAGGTTAGAAGTGTGTAGAACTGCAGAATCTATATGTAGGATAGGAACTACATTACCATTACCCACTTGTATGCCTTCTGTGCTATTGTAACTTTCCTTAACACTCAAGTTATTCAGATTTGATGTAATATGATCTGTGACACCAGTATCTAGATACCATGATGAGTCTACAATAATAGGTGGAGAAGCTACAACAAAAGTTTGAGCATTTGAAGAATTGTTCTGAGATTGAGATTGTTGTGAAGAAGCCACATAAGCTTGACCATTTTGATGGTTCTAAGTAGGCATCTGAGTAGCCTAACTACCTTGAAAGCTCACATCAAATCTATGATAGCATTTTAATGCTACATGTCCAACTTTTCCATATAGTTGACAAATTTGCCTATTACCATTCCCTCCTCCAGCATGATATCCATGTCCAGTAGAAAATCTTCCTCCTTGATTTCTTCCTTTACCTTTGCCTCAAAAATTTTGATTAGAAAAATTTTGTGCAAAAGAACTCTTAGGAAATTGAGAACCTTGGCTAGCAGCAAAGAAAGGACCAGTTCTTTTTGCCAAATGAGCACTATGATCAATATACATCATCTATGTAGTGCTGTGTTAAGCAAGCCTTAATTCATAGCTTTGTAATTGATACTGAGCTTCTTCTAATGACACATATCCAGCTTGAGAATTGATATTAACCACTATAGCATCAAACTCAGGACCTAAGCCATTCAAAATATACAACAATAAATCAGTTTCTGTAATTTTAGATCCTATGGCAAATAGACTATCAAATATTTCCTTCATTTTCAGAAAATAATCTGAGATTGATAATGATCCTTTCTTAATACTCTGTAGCTTGACACATCCGAAAAAGGATTGTCTCCCAAGTATAGGAGTGTCGAAGTAATAAACCCGATAAGACCGGGGTCGATCCACAAGGAAGGGAATTTAAGCGTTACCAATTATAAGCTAAGCAAATATGATATGGATGATTCGAAGAGGTGACAAGATAATATCAACAAGTAAAAGTAAGGAACAAGTTAATAAATAAGAATAACTAAAACACAAGAGAAATTAACACAATAATAATGAGAGCTAAGGTTAGGGGATCCGCCTTGATATTTCGAATAAGGATAAACAACCCATTTTAGTTATATGAATTATATTTGTTTCGTTACCAATATTTATACCACTTCTTGTAAATGGGTTCAAGCATCCAATGTGCCAATCATCATATGTCTACAACAAATCAATGTTCCTAACTAGATTCGTGTCGGTAAGGAAGAACCATACATCATCTAGAAAGGATCCAAGCATTTGATGTGCCAAGGATTGTCGACAATGGATCAAGACCTCCACTTTACGAGTGGTGTCAAGATTGATTAAGAAATTAAATATAAATCATATTGAATAAACATTATAAGATTAAGATTATTAAGCACATATTAAGGGTTAGAGAATCCTTATTCTCATATCAAGGGTTTCACCCTTTCACCTTAGCAAAAGAGAAATTAGAAGAACATTATAATAGAAAGAAAGTAAAATGTAAGAAAAAGGAAATTCATTAATAACATAAACACACAAAACACAATACAAGATCCTAGCCAAAGCCAAAATGTTCCAGCCAAGGCCAAGATGCCCCCATGGGTCACAAGGCACCTCTATTTATAGATACATCCAGGGGCAAACTTGTCAAATTACAAGGGCATAATTGTCAAATATTAGTTGTAAATATCTTTGACAATTGGGATCATTAGGCACCGACTTTGACCATCAATTTTGACATTGAAATGTTGTGAATTTTAATCACATGTCTTCATGAAAGTTGTAGATATTTCTCTCAGCTTTCTAGAACATATTGATTTGTACAATTTGGATATGTATTTTGAGAGATACGGTCCAAATACTGAGGCCTGGTCAGACTGGGCCGAGACTGTAGATGGGTTCACTTCAAGCCCAATTTTGGTCCACTAAGAGCCCGAATTTGATGATGCTTGTGAAATGGAATCTTGTAGAAAATTAAATCAGCTTTCCAAAACATTAAGAATTGCACCATTCTGATCTATAAAAAGAGAGTTATGCCCATTTTACCGAACCTGTAACAAAACCAAAATTAAGAGAAATTAATTCCAAAGATGCAAATGCTACAAATATGCTTAAGTTGAGGAATTTAATGACACTATTAATGCAATATGATGAACTAAACTCTTATTAAACATGCATATTTAAGTGTTCATCACACCCCCCAACTAGCTTATTGCTAGTCCCTAGCAATTAAAGCGTTATTATTTAGAAGTGATTTATAGAATTTTACATCCAAGGTGGTCATTATTGCACTCTCCTTGATTTTATCCAAATAAACAAACTCTCAACTGATTTTTTTTTTATATGACTCATGTACCCTTCAGTCAAGATATCCACAAACCTTCTTTTGTGCTCAGTTGACACATGACTATGGGGCTTATTAGAAATAAGCCATATCGGTTCTAGTATTTGTTAAGGCTAACAACCTTAGGTAGGGGATTTATTCATTTATATATTTATACATTTTTTTTCTCTTTTTTTTTTTTTGAAAGAATGCATCTTTAACCCATGTAGCGAGCCTTAGGCTAATGACTCCCAGACCAGTTGGCCTTAGGGCATTAGGTGTTAAGACACCCCTACGAGCTTAACGACTCGGGTTGCCGATGCTTTATTTTTGCTTAGAAACTTGTGGATAGTGCAATGTTCAATCCCATTAAGCTTTCTCCTTAATCCATGTAGCGAGCTTTGGGCCAATAGCTCCCAAACCAGTTGGTCTTAGGGTATTAGGTGTTGAGGCACCCCTCGGGGTTAATTGCTCGAATTAAGGAGGCTACAAGACCAAACTTATCCACCATTACTTTCTCTCTTTTTTCTTTTTTTTTTCTCTCATTTTTCATTTTTTTCATTTTTTCATTTCATTTTTTTTAAACTTTCCCTTTCCTTTTGTTGTTTTCCTAAACAAAACAAAAGAACTCAAATATTGCAATATTTCATTTCGCCACCCACAATCATACATCAAGGTATGTGTGTGTGTGAAGAAAGATTCATAGATACTTGCTTAATGAGCACATAAGCACACAATTTATTAAATGATAAGGTTGTGAGAGTTCATAGATTTGAATGATTCAAAGTGAAATGAATAAGACCTCCTTGTTATAAAATTCAAAAATCAAGACTAAATAATATCAAATAAGTCTTCAAAAATGCTAAGAATAAAATGACAAAAAAAATTTGGGGTTTTTTAAAAAACCAAATGGGTTGCAAGAGTCAAATGGTCCTCACTAACTCGGCATTCCTGGACACAGAATGCGCTCAAGAGGATTTTGAACTCCTTACACCGCACTCTGAATCTAATACTAACCCGCTTTCTTTTTTTTTTGCAAGAAAAAATAAAATTTCAAGACACACTATGCTACTATCCTTCCCCCCTAACCAAATGAAACATTGTCCTCAATGTTTAAATGTAGAGAGATAAAGTATAGGAGACATTACCTGAAACTTCTGTTATTCAAGAGAGATGACCTGAAAGACTCATAAAATAACATGCTAAAAGTAAAATAAAATAAAATAAAGGACAAGAAGAAAAAAATTACAAACGGAGATTCAAATCCAATTTGCACTTTTTGTTTTGCCCTCCTGCCCAATTAATTTGAGTACTAGCTGGGTCAGGTTCATACTCAACTTCTTGTAATTTGTCAAGTAGCTCACCAGCAGAAGTGGCAGAAATAATGATCTTTCTCGCTGAATGAGGGATAAAATTCTGTTCCACAGCTGCATCAACAAAACTTATCAAAGGATCAAAGAATTTTTTGACATTCAACAAACCTATGGGTTTTTGATGGAGATTCAGTTGGGCCCAAGAGGCAATTTGAAAAATTTCTTCAAGAGTGCCAAAGCCACCTGGTAAAGCAATAAAGGCATCTGAATTGATGAGCATATGTGCCATGCGTTCATGCATAGAGGAGACCTGTAACTCCTTCCCAACCGTTTTTCCAACAATACTTTCTACAGCCAAAGCTTTAGGAATAACTCCTAAAACTTGAGTACCCCCTACATGTGAAGCTGTTGACACACAACCCATTAACCCGAGGCTACCTCCCCCATAAACCACATGAATCTTTCTTTCAGCCAGTAGCCTACCAAGATAGTTTGCTACTTCCACAAACTCCTCACTTTTCCCCGGTCGAGATCCGCAGAATACACATATCCTTTGGATTCGACGTTGTGAAGTTCCCTCCATGTCTATGCCTGTCTCTTATACACATCTAGATGTGTATAAGAGACAGTATTTATGGAGTGCAAAAGGTATGCTAATGATGATATCTATCTAGGTAGCTCGATTGTTTGTTGAAAAAGTTGACAATAATGCAAAAAAAAGGTCAAAAGATGATGAAATAAGACACCATAAGTCAAACAAAAGATACAAATTCAAAAATGACAGCAATGAGGTATTAAAATTCAAAAATGATGCCACGCATGCATATGTACAGGTAGTTGTGACTGTGGCTCACATCTTCCTCTGGTTTTACGTCCAGAAACGGCTTAAACACCTTCTATGAGTTGGGGATATGCTTCCCATCAAGTTTTCTTATAAACTGGCAAACAGGGTCGTTTTGAGTCAGATTCCCAAGACTATAGCATTCCTGCTCATCTCGGAAATGTGTCCACAAATTAAAAATTTCACGCTGCACAAGTCCACAAGAATGCGTCTCAAGAGTCGTTCGGATATCATCCAAAGACTCCTTACTCAGTCCATTCTTGATGAACTGTAGTCTATCCTCTCGATTGTTAGACAAATATCCCAAGGAGCGGCAACGCTGGTTACAAGTCCATCTTGCACATTTGGGACAAACTTGTAACCTTTTGCTCTTCGCCTTTTGGCATAGAGCTTTTTCCCAAACCTGGCATATGGGAAACAAGATTATCTGAAAAACTCACAAGAGAATCGAACCTTGGCTTCAATTAACCATCTTAAATCAGCAGGAATACCCTTACGCATCAACAACCTTAGTCTCTCTGCACGAGCTTTATAAATTTTAAGCAAATCATTTTGAGGAAGAGAGGGAAAATGTTTGTGCAATTTTGAGAGAATGGTATCCATGTGAAGAAAATGAGAGAGAAGAAAAGAAAATGGATGCAAGGTGAGCAACAGTTTTTAGGGAACTGAAAAACCGACTTTAAATGTCACGGAGTACCGTATCCGCCACTTAACCGAGAAAAATCAATCCTTAAAAAGGATCGATTAAAGCAATAGACTCTTCGTTTTGGGCAAAATTTTCAAAGAATGGTTTTAACCGTTGTCCATTAACTTTAAACACATGACCATTCTTTGGGTTCTCAATTTCAACTGCTTCATGAGGGAAAACATTTTTAACAATGAAAGGCCCAGTCCAACGTCACCGAAGTTTACCAGGAAATAAGTGCAACCTTGAATCATACAAAAGAACTTTTTGTGAAGGTTCAAAAGATTTTTTAACAATAAATTTGTCATGAAAAAACTTCATTTTTTCTTTGTAGATTTTAGAATTTTCATAAGCCTCATTCCTGATTTCTTCAAGTTCACTCAGTTGTAGTTTTCGTAACTTGCAAGCATCATTCAAGTTTGTATTAAATGTTTTAATGGCCCAATAAGCTTTATGTTCAATTTCCACCGGCAAGTGACAAGGTTTTCCATAAACTAGTCTATAAGGAGACATTCCCAATGATGTTTTAAAAGCAGTTCGGTAAGCCCAAAGTACATCATTAAGTCTTAAAGACCAATCTTTACGATTTGGGTTAACCGTTTTTTCTAAGATCTGTTTTATCTCCCTATTAGCTAATTCAACTTGTCCACTTGTTTGTGGGTGATAAGGTGTAGAAATTTTATGGGTTATTCCATATTTCTTTATTAAGGTTTCAAATGGTTTATTACAAAAATGCGTACCCCCATCACTAATAATGGCTCGAGGAATTCCAAATCTACTCAAGATATTCTCTTTCAAGAATTTGACAACTGTTTTGTGATCATTGTTTCGACATGGAATTGCCTCGACCCATTTTGAAACATAGTCCACTGCAACAAGATGTACACAAAACCCAAATGACGAGGAAAGGGTCCCATAAAATCAATACCCCAACAGTCAAAGATTTAAATGACAAGAATGGGATTCAACGGCATCATGTTTCTTTTTGAAATAGATCCCAATTTTTGACAATTTTCACACGTTTTGCAAAATGCATGTGCATCTTTAAATAAGGTGGGCAATAAAATCCACATTGTAAGATCTTAGCAGCTGTTTTTCTAGATGAAAAATGTCCTCCACATGCTTTAGAATGACAAAAGTTAATGACACTACTTGCCTCATTGTCGGGTATGCATCTTCTCATTATTTGGTCTGGACAATATTTGAACAGATATGTGTCATCCCAGTAAAAATTTTTCACCTCGGTTAAAAATTTTCTTTTGTCTTGAGCATTCCAATGAGGTGGCATTTTCCCTGTCACAAGAAAATTTACAATGTTAGCAAACCAAGGTACAGTAGCGACAGAAAATAAAAATTCATCAGGAAAAGAATCATTGATAGGTGAAGTTTCAATTAATGTCTCTGTCGTTAGTCTTGAAAGATGATCAGCAACGACATTTCAGCTCCTTTTTTATCCTTTATTGTGATGTTAAATTCTTGGAGCAATAAGATCCACCGTATCAATC